>CAUYUJ010015715.1:724269-819269 GCA_963575745.1 Prorocentrum cordatum
TTGTCGCGCCATAATCCGCGGTTGCGGGGGCAGCGCTGCCTGACGGCGCTCTTCTTGATATATATATATATATATATATATATATATATATATATGTATATATATATAGAGGTATAGAGGTATATATTGCAGCGCTCCGGGATGTTCTCGACGCGCGCGGCCGCGCGTTGCGCGCGCGTCGGTTGGCGCGCAAATTCCGGCAATGCGCCGCGATCGCCCCCCTGGGTGGACGCGACGCGCGCGATGTGTTTTTTTCTCGTGGCCCATCGGGCACGGCGCCGCGACCCGTCGCCCAAGCGCGCAAGGCTGACGAATTCACCCTGGACACCGTCGGCCTATAGGGCGCCTCGCTGGCAGCGGCAGCGGGGGGGAAATGCGCCCGAAGCCTGCTGGCGTCGAGCGCCTGAAACTGCTCGCGCAGCTCTGGATCGAAAAGAACAATATCCAGCCGATCATCAGCATTAAGCTCCTCGCCAAGCTCTATGGCCCGAGAAAATCGACGCCCGGCCGGAAGCGGGGCGCCCGCGGATGCCCATGAGGAGGTGCTCGCGCGCCGACTGGAACTCCACCGCCCGATGCCATGGCATCCTAGAAAGGCCCGTGCAATTTCTGGGCCTCGGAGAGCTCCCGCCGCCGCCGAAGCCCACGCAATCTCAACTTCGCGAAGCAGGGCCGCGCCTGACTTCTACGAGACCTGGCGACCGGCGAAAGTCTCCTCGCGCTCGGAGCCCCGCCCCTTCATTGGCAGCCCGACACTCGCGCGCAATAGCGTTTCCACAACCTGGATACCCCGAGGCGTGAGACCCCTTGGATTTAGCCCGGGGCTCCATTCCAGACTGGGCGCCATTGATCAGAAGGCCCCGGACGAAACTCACTCTGAATTTCCAAGGCGCCGTCGAACGCCAGAAACCGCCCATCGCGCAGCATCTGGCCCCGAGCGTCGCCAGGCACTTGTCGACCGCTCGAGAGGGACAAATGGCAGATGACAAGTGTCCGCCGAGATGCCGAGCGCGGCTCCGCGACAATCCTGCTCTTGTCTTGCGTTCTTGCTCGCGCAGGGGCCCGTTTCTACGGCGCGCGCCGCGCCCAGCCAAAAACGCAAGATCATCCTGCTCGACTGAATTCTGCAATGCCCCCGCCTCCTCCACCCCGGCCGGTGTAGCCTAATCCTATGCTGTGGACCCGGCTGCCAATTGCTGCCGCGCCGCCCCCGCCCCGATCTCCATCGCCTCGTCGGCTGCGCCCCGCGCCGAGCTCGCCCCAGAGCAGGCGGGCCTCGGCGGCCGCGAGCCATCCACGAGAGCAGCATTAATCTGCCACTGGCTGCGAGACGAGCTGGGGAAACATAGCGAACGAACATTTCGCGCGGCCCCCGCATCTCCGGGTGCCACGCCCGTCTCAGAACGAATCCAGAGACGCCCCGATTTCGTCTTCGAGTTTGGAAATCACCCTGCCGCTCGATATTCGATAAACTCGAGGTCGCGCGCAGGGCAAACCGGGCCTGCCGCGCCAAGCGCGGCGGAATGCCTCCAAGAGAAGAAGGCGTGGGGGGGGCATCGCGGCACCTTTCTGCATTCTAAAGCTGCGGGTGATTTGGACTGCCACGGCTGTTCGCCGACGGCAGTGTTTGAGGCCGCCGCGGGCCCAGTCAGGAGGGGTCCGAGGCTTCGGCGTCAGATGGGGAGCTCCTGCATCATAGCTGCGGCCCAACGTGCACATGGCCGCGATCACTCGCTCGCCATCTCAGCCCGCCCTCGCATTCTCGGGCAAACGGGCTGCCTGGACAGCGCGCCGCGACGCTGGGGTGCGCCTCCAGCGCCGACGAGCCTATGCTTCTCAGGGATTTCAGCAGCTTGGTTCTGTTCTCGCACGACAGCGCCACGTCCGAGCCCGGCTCTCCACCTTTCGGGCGGCGCTCATTCACCCGCGCGCGGCGAAGAAGTCGGCAGGGCAATTCGGGCAGGCAAAACCATTCGGGCCAGGCCCTCCAGAAACGCACTTTCCAAACATTCGGGGACGTAGCGCCGCGGCCCCCCCGCGGCCAGCAGCCCGACCTTGATCCAGGGGGAACTCCGCGGCCGAACACCGCCCCCTCCTGCTGGCTGCCCCGCGCGTTCAACCCGCATGACGGCACGTGCCGACGAGAAAGGAAGAACGCGGAATTGCCTCTGGCGCGGGCCGCGCCCTTTGCTAGCGAGCATGCGGGAGAGCTTATGCGCGAGGTAATGGTCGCATTGATCCTGCGCCTGGCTGAGTCCATGTACTCGTCTAGCTAGAACGCGTTCCACGCGTTTTCGAGCTGCGCCGCTGAGCTGGCGACTGAAATGTTTCATCGCGCGCGTCCGCTGTCAAGCTACTACATCGCCACATGCTGCGCCTCGAAGTCCCGTCTTGTTTGGGCCGAGCTAGTAGAGCGCGCTCGGGTAGCTCGGCGCTGGCGAAGCGCCCATTGGAAGGGGCGAAGCAGTAAAACCTTCGCAACCAGCACTGTCTAGCACGCGCGCGACAACAACGTTCGCCTTACTTATCCCCCCCCCCCCCCTCCTCGCCCATCTCCTCGAACTCCCCCGTGACCGCCGGCGCGTTCTGATTGAGAATGCGAATGAACTCCCGCCGCGTGAAACCTGCCTGCAAGACCTCGCGAGCGGCTTCGCAGCCCGGGCGAGCCTGGCGCGCAGGGGCCACTGCCCAAAAACTCCAGAAGACTCCGAAGCCACGCAAACAAACTTCCCACTGCTCTGTCATGGGTCTGCTCCTGGCCAATATTCGAAACGCGAAGGCGGAAATCTAATCCGATGGCGCTGGAAGCCTGCCCCCTGCTGTCGCGCCAACTCACCAACCTGCGCGCCCCCCGCAGCTGCTCGGGAACTGGGGCGATGCGCTTGACCGAGCGTTAAAAACAATGACGCTTCCCGAGCGTGATGCACGCGCCGCCGCGCGACGGAGCAGCGCGAGGCCCGCGTTTGCAACCGAACCTGTTGCACCTGAAACAATCGACGATGAGCTCTGGCTCAACGAACTCGCCGAAGCTGCGCGGCTGGGCCCCGCCTAGCACGCTCGCGTCGCGGGCGGGGCACTCGGCGGCAATGTCGGCGAACCTGGGCGCGCGCGAGGCAGAGCCGGGGTCGCGGCCAACGAAGTGGAAGAGGCCTGCGGAGGAACTCAGACGCGCGCCCTCGGGGGCGCCGCCGCCGCGGCTGCGCGGCGAGAGGGCCCTTGCGAGCGCGCGATTCTCGGGGCGCGCGAGGCGGCGCCGAATCGCTCGCAATCGATCGGGCCACCTCGATCGCGTTGTGTGTGTGTGTGTGTGTGTGTGTGTGTGTGTGTGTTGTGTGTGTGTTTGTGTTTGTGTGTGTGTGTGTTGTGCGTGTGTGTGTTGCGTGTGTGTGTGCGTGTGTGTGTGCGTGTTGCGTGTGTGCGTGCTGTGTTGCGTGTGGTGTGCGTGTGCGTGCGTGTGCGTGTGCGTGTGCGTGTTGCGTGTGCGTGTGCGTGTGCGTGTGCGGAGTGCGTGCGTGCGTGCGTGTGTGTGTGTGTGTGCGTGCGTGTGTGTGTGTGGTGTGTGTGTGTGTGTGGTGTGTGCGTGCGTGTAGTGCGTGCGTGCGTGCGTGCGTGTGCTTGCGTGTGCGTGTGTGCGTGTGTGCGTGTGTGTGTGTGCGTGTGTGTGTGTGTGTGTGTGTGTGTGTGTGTGTGTGGTGTGTGTGTTGTGTGTGTGTGTGTGTGGTGTGTGTGTGTGTGTGTGTGTGTGTGTGTGTGTGTGTGTGTGTTGTGTGTGTGTGTGTGCGCGCGCGCGTGCGTGCGCGGGGGGGGGGGGGGGGGGGGGGGGGGGGGGGGAAGGAGGAGGAGAAAGAGAAAGAAGCAGGAGGAAGAAGAACGAGAGGAAGGGTGGGGGAGGAGGAGGAGGAGGAGGAGGAGGAGGGGAGGAGAGGAGGAGGAGGAGGAGGAGGAGGAGGAGGAGGAGGAGGAGGAGAGGAGGGATGGGGAGGAGGAGGAGGAGGGGGGGGGGGAGGGGGGGGGGGGGGGGGGGGGAGGACATGCTACGTCGGCAGGGGCTGCCCAGCTCGAGGGCCGCCGCGCCGAGCCCAGCCCACGTGGCCGCCCCCCCCCCCACCCGCCCGCCCGCCTTCCCCCGGCGACGCGCGAAGAGGGCCAGGGGAAAGAGGAGGGGGGGGGAGGAAGGCGAGGAGGAGGAATATATGAAAGGGCAAGGCATCCGCATGTGGGGGTCAACGTCGACGCACCTAGACTGGCGCCCTGCGCGCGTCTGGCAAAGTCCCTTGCGATTTGGCTGCGCGACGGCCCTGACTTCTGACCGGGGCCGGCAGGGGGCACGCCCCGAGGCGGCCTCGCAAGAGGGGCTCGCTGCCTGGTGAGTGCGAGCCCCTGCGGGTCAGCGCGGGCGGAGCAGCTGTCGGCCCCTCCGCGCGCCCGCGGAATTGGGGGCGCGCGGGGAGAGCAGGGCCCCCGAGCCAGGGGGGAAGAGACGACGACGCGACCGCGCAAAAAGAAAAGAGGAGGGGGATCGGGAGGCCCATGCAAACTTACGCTGGGGGGCCAAATTATCCTACCGTTTGATGCGATGCCATTATATCCTGCCTCTCTCGGCTCATTTTATTTTTCCAAAGCGAACTGGCTGATAGTTGCCCCATGCATTGTCGCATCTGCGCCCCGGCGCGCCGCAGCGGTGCCCCGCCGCCCCCCCATCGAAGTGTAGATCAGGGAGGGCATGCTGATAGTCGCGGTATGTTGGAGGTGGGGCCCTCGAGGATGCTCTCTGGCGGCCTTCGTGATTCTCGCATGTCTTTCATTCTTCGCCCCCTGCAATAATGTCCCTGCCGACGCTCTAACAAATCACTTCCCGAGGTGTCGTCTGTGCGGGCATTCTCCTGCGGGCCCTCACGCCGAGACGGCCCCGCTTGTGACGGCCCCGCTGAGTCTGCCCGCCCTGCCTGCCTGGAGTCGCACTCCGAGAGTTCCTCGCTAACGCACCTCTTCGTCCGTCGGCTCTCTCACTTGCGGCCGATGGAGAAAGCCGCCTCCTCCGACTTGGCGTATGTTTCGAAGATCTCGGCACCGTCCAGCAGGGTCTTCGTGCTGCCTCGTAGCCCCTGACGCCTTTTGGGCCTTTTTCACCCCCTCTGGGCCGAGTGCGTCTTCGTTGCTCCACTCCTTCAAGGCGACCTCCATGGCAACGCAGAGGCTCTCCTCGTCATTCTTCGATATCTCCAACGCCAACTCGCGCTAGCTCTGCGTAGTGAAGGCCTCCCCCCCAGCTCTTTCCAGCGCGTCCACTGGGCGCCTTGCGGCGAGCGCGCGCCCGTCGACCTCGCGCGTAATCGGGAAGGACATTGGGATGGGCTCGAGGAGCTCCTCTGGGCTCATTTTCTGGGCAGCGTTGTAGAAGTTGCAATGGTTCCCCTCGATGGCATCGTCTAGCTTCTGCGGCGGCCTGTCCGCTACGAACGCTTCCCACTTCTCCCCCACCTTGGGCTCCGCCACCATTTAAGGCCCCATCTTGAACGGGCGGAACATTGACTTGCACCCGACGTCTGGCCACTTCCCGCCACCCTTGCCGAAGTCGTCCGTCATTTTGCCCACCCAATCTTTCATGAGCCCGTATTCTGGATGGTTCTCGTGCGCATTCGCGAGCTGCGCCCAGCCCACTTTGCGCCGGAACTTCCAGCGTTCCCCCCCCCCCCCCCCGAGTTTGGGCCGGGGCCTTGCCGCCGCAGCTTGGCAGGGAAGGCATGTCCGCGCGACCAGGCGGCGCCCTTCTTTCTGCCCCACCCTGCGCTCCTCCTGCACACGTTGAACAGCTCCATGTTGTCGCTCCACTTGTCAGCGAAGTCCAGCGCCGTGAAGTACTTGGCCAGAGTCTCACATTTTTTTGCCGTCTTGTAATCGCCCATCCCGTGCAGCTCCTTCTCTGATTCCTCCAATCCCTTCTTGGCTGCAATCAGCGCTTCTTCGTCCTTGACGTCCATGGCCATGTGCTTGTTGGGCAGGATGTCAGTCTTCGGCGCATCGCAAGGCATCGGCCATGCCTTCTCCTGCTCTGCTGAAGGCTGCGAAGGTGCCCCCCCCCTCCAGCTGCGCCTTCGGCATCTCCTTGGGCCTCTCCATGGCCATCTTGTTCCTCTGGTTGCGGGGCTGATTCTCAAGTCCTTCCTCGGCCTCAATGAGCGCCTTCGCCGCCTGGATCTGCCCCGGGGACTGATCTGCCCACGCGGCTCCTTTTGCTTTCTTCTTCTGTCTGTTCTCGGCATATTTGCTCCCTCGTGACGCACTGATCCCCCCCATGCCGCGCCGTGTCCTCGTCGCCCCACTCGACCCCCCTCCTGCCCCAGCTCCAGCTCGCAGTCGATGCGCGCCCTCTTCCATTAACCTTTGCCTCCTTGATCTTTTTCGCGCCCCGGGCGCGTCCTTGGCGCGCCCCCGCGCGGCTCTCGATCGTCTGATATCACCCGATCCCCGCGCTGCGTCGCCCGCGGGGCCATGGCTGACTACTGCCCGCGAAGGCCACGGGCAGCCTCCGCCTCCAGCGCCCCGCGCTCCGAGATTTCCCCGCCAGTGCGCGGCGCTGCGCGCCTGGGCCGTCGCTGGGCCAGATTGGCTGTGGGGGCCGAAGACGAAAGATGGAGGTTGAAGTGCAATGCTCACTTGCCCCGCATATCACGTCGCACCTTGCGCTGCGGTCTCAATTCCCCCCCCCGCTGTCCGCGGCTCATCTCCACATTGCGCGCGCGCCGTGCAGCGCGCGAAATACCCCGCCCAAAGTCTCTCCATGGTTGTAATGGAGTAGGGGGATGTTAATAAGCACCGCGTCGCCACAATAGAAGATGTCCGCCGCTGACTAGAGCGGGGGGGGCAGGTCGCTGCCAGGGGGGCCTATTCCCAAAGCGTTTCTCTGCAGCGTCGCTTCCCGTTCTGCTCGAAACTTTAAAGCCAATTCGTACATCCCACCATCTGGGGCAAAACGTATAAGTTCAGCGAGGCGTTCAACGTCCATGCTGATTGACTCTGCTATCGTTTCATCATCTGTAAGATGCCCCCCCTCATCGCCTGTCCGCCGCCAGGCGCCCCCGCGATGCCCGACTGCACTGGGGCCGGCCCCCCGAGGGCGGCTCTGTCAGAGCTCGACGCAGGCGCCGTCGGGGGGGGGGGGGGGGGCAATGTTGGCGCTCGCCCGCGACAACCGCGGTCTGGCACTTTGCCCAGAGGCTTCTGCGCCCCGAGATAACTCGCCAATGCAACTACCCAGCGGCGCCGACAGTTCCCTTTCCAACACCCCCTGCAACCCCGACTTGGGCGCCGCCAGCTGAGACTGCCTGCCCCCCGCGAAGATTATCAGCATCAACATGGCCATGCTTGAGCTGTGGCCCGAGAACTGGCCCAGCTTCGCCATGGTCTCTTCTTTCGAGTCCCTCGGGGGCACTGCCGTGGAGTTGGGGGTCTCGTTGATTCCGATCTGGATGTTGCCTGAGTCCCTCCCAGAACTGCTGCTCGTCCTCGTTTGTTTTCCTGTTCTGTACGTTGCGGGCCTTGTCGCTCTCGCTGGCCTGGCACATCTTGATCGTCTCTGTGACCGCGGCCTGGCCGTGCTTGCTGTTGCTGCCCGCCATCTTCAGGAAGTCGCTCAGCGCGTCCATCGCCCGATCTATCGGCGCCGCCACGGCTGTGGGATCTTATTTCTGCCCTTCCGACACTGTCTCCTGGGCGCCCTCCATGGGCGCCATCCCCGCGTGGATGCCCGGCGGCCTTAGCATGCGCCGCCCCTTGCCTCTCTCCCGGACCTGGTTCCCGTAGCTCTGCCCAGCTGCCGGCGACTTCTGATAGCGCCGAATTGCTGACTGGCATGGGGAAGAAGTCCGAGATCACGTGCTGCATCTCCCTCGTCTCTGCCGCTGAGCGAAGGGCCAATCGCCCGAGTCTGTCGATGCATCCCCTGAAGTCGATATCCTCGTAGTCCTCCGCGGCTTGTGGCTGCTGGCGGGGGAGGGGGGGGGGGGGGCGTGCGCCCCCCCCCCCCCCGCCCTTTGCCGCGCCCCCCCGCGGCCGCGGCCGCGGCCGCGGGCGGGCTTCCTCCTTGGCGCTGGCCCCTTTTGTTGCCCACTGGTCCTTGCCTTCGCCCTCGCCGCCCTTGTAGTGATTCGGTTGTCCTTCCATCTCCGCGTCTGCTCCCCTTTTGGGCGGGGGCAGTCTCCGCGGTGCAATCGCTATCTTAGGGGTCAAGACGCAATGCGGGCCAGGGTGGCGGCAACGCACGTGCATCTGAAAATTGCACCGTGATTGAGCCTGGAAGCCACAGAGGGCGCAGCCTAAAGAAGGAGGCTCCTGGACGGGGTGATCCCGGCAATTTCTGTTTTTGAAACAAATCCCGTGCCTATCCGCGGCCCTCATGACATGGTCGGTCGTATTTTTGTCACGGATGAGCTCAGGCACCATGGACATTGATTTGTTACCACTCTACCACTCGGCTAGGGATCAGTGGGATGCAATCGTGCACAGATTTCCCGTGCGCTGCCAGCGCCGCCGCTGATGTGAAACGCGCTCCACGCACCTGCCCCTTCTCCCCCACCTCCCAGTCACACCAATACTGAGGGAACAACTTTTCTCCCGCGAGTATCTCTGGTAGCTTAGTACCCCAAGTACGCCCTGCATGTCGTAGAATGCTGGGGTCCTCCCCGATCCACGCTTCCCAGTCCCTCGTACTCTTCTGAGGCATTGAAATGTCTGACTGCCTCTGCGTGTACCAGCCTGCCACGTCCTCGCTGACCTCCGCCAGTGTCTGACAATCCTTAACCACCTGCTTAGCCCAAAATGTAGACGTCTCACGAACCCTCCTATTTTCCAATCGACTGACTTCGCAGAGGCGGTCCAAATTCAACGTTCCAAAAACTGCTGCAAACACACTGCCGAAATCCTCTGGATGTTTCGCCCATTGCCGTGCGTGCCTTTTCGTTATTCCACACCCCTCGTCCTCCACCTCCCACGTGCTACCTGTTCCTTGATCCAGCCTCCCGCTCATTTCGTAAATTCCCTTCCTCCTCCCTGGTGATGTTCCTTCCTTTCTCGTCCTCCTTCGGTACTCCACTGCCCTGCACCATTGCCCGCCTCATGATTGATTCCCCCTCCTCCTCGTCATCACTTCTTCGCCACCACTCCATCATCCTCACAATCACCACCATCACCAGCAGCAACAGTATCATCACCACAAACAGCAGCATAACCATACTACCATAAGCATCCATGTTGGTATGATACTTATCCTCCTCCTCCTCCTCCTTTTCCTTTTCCTCTTCCTCAAATTCCTCCTGCTCCTCCTCCACTTGACCGCTCTACGCCTCCTGTTTTCGTCTCAGCAATGCTCATCGCGCCCACCGGCTTAGTTGTCCTCCCTCCCGGTCCCTCCCGCTCTCCAGATACCGGGGATGGCGTGGACAACAAGTAGGGGGAAGCTGGGTCCGCCAGGCTGTCGCTTTGCCAAGAAGGGGAAAAAGGCAACAACAACGATATTGGAATGCGACGGAAGGGAGGGAACGGAAGAAGGGGGCGAAGCGAAGGACAGAAAGGGGAGGGAAGGGAAGACAGGGGGAAGGGGAAAGGAGGGGGGGGGAGGGAAGGGGGGAGACAGAGGATGGATGTCACGAGGAATTCCAGTGACGGGCGGTAGAGAGGCGAGGACAGGGGGGGAGGAGGGGAAGCGGTGTGTGTGTGTGGAGGGACGACGGGACGGAGGGGGGAACAGGGGTCTGGCGAAACGGATGGGAGATGAGGAAAGGAGGGGAAGAGACGGCGGGAGCAAGAAACCACATCGGCTATACTAACTGCTTGATAGCAGTATGATGACCTGGCCTGATCCTTCCTCGTTCGGTTCATGGCCGAGTATGGTTGTTACTGGTTTGGTGACTTCGCAATCTGGGAACGTTTGCTTAGCGTGTCGCGGCGGCGGCCCCGGCGACACGCTATGCCCTGTAAGCTGATAGCGTGTCGCTCCGCTCCGCGGGGCGGGAGGCTGGGAAAGCTCAGAATCTTTGCGCGTGGGGACGTGGCTAGAATGTTGCGTTGGGCCAGAACCCGCAGAGCAACACGCTAAGCCAAAGTTCCCGACCGTGACAGCCACGAAGCTCCACAACGGCCCCAAACAGCCCCAAAAAGGCCCTCACAAGGGAACCCCAAGAAGCTCCCAAGAAACCCCTGTCCCGCTTCCTCTGCTCCTGGTCCTCCCCTTCCTCGGGTTCCTCCTCTCCCCCCTCCTCATTGTCCACCTCCTCTCCCATCGGTCCTGCTGCTCCTCCTCCCCATCCTGTGCCACACCTCGCCAGCTGCTGCCTTCGCAAAGCTACCGCCGCTGCTGACCCTTCTCCAGATCCTGACCTCGCAGGGAGCGTCCTCTGTCCAGGGGCGTCTGCAGGAAGGCGTCCGCGGCCCGAAAGGCCGCCTCGCCCACGCGGGCCTGAATCGCTGCCTGCGCGGGGGAGGATAGCGAAGCGGCGGAGGAGGCGAGGAGTAAGATGAGGAAGATGAGGAAGAGGACGATAAGACGAAGCCAGGGAGAGGATCAATTCGGGGGAGGATAAATTGAGAATCTCTCTGGGGCCTTATCAAAGCGTTCCCGAAGGTTCTGAGAGCGTTCCCGAACGATCTGGAACGGATTTATCCTCGCCCTACCCCGTCCGAGACGAGGAGGGGAGCGGAGGAGGAGCGGAGGAAGCGAAGGAAGAGGAGGAAGAGGAGGAATGGGGGTGATGAGTAGCATTGCCATTGGCAGCGCTCGTGTCTTTCACGATTGCACGAAGGAGGCACGTGTCCGAACAGTGTACTTCTGCCCCTTCTGCCAAACCAGTAGAGCCGTGCCCCACACGCTCAGACGAAGAGAAAGAAGGCGCAGCCGACGAAGAGGATCCGCCGGCCCCCTTGTGGGGCCACCAGGCTGTAGGGCTAAGCTTCGCGGTCTCCTGTGCCAGTTGCAGCTTCCAAATTCCACTGTTCCAATTCTGTTTCTTGCTGCTTACTGTTCCTTGTTGACTTCTTGCTGCTTACTGTTCCTTGTTGATGGACCGCGCGAGGGGGGGAGGCCCAAAAACGTAATTTTTTACCACGCCCTGGGAGGGTTCTCAGAGCTTCTGGGGGGGTAAAAATTGACACCCCTCACGCAGATCGGCGGGGCCAGGGTCCAAAAACACTAAGGATTTGCCACATTTCTGAAATTCGGTGGTACCCCTCATGCAGATTCGTGGGGTCAGGGTCCAAAAACACCAAGGATTTGCCACATTCCTAAAATTCGGCAACACCCCTCATGCAGATCCGCAGGGCCAGGGTCCAAAAACACATGGGATTTGCCACATTTCTGAAATTCGGTGGCGCCCCTCACGCAGATCCGTTGGGCCAGGGTCCAAAAACAGATGGGATTTGCCGCATTTCTGAAATTCGGTGGCACCCCTCGCGCAGATCCGTAAGGCCAGGGTCCAAAAGCACAGGGGATTTGCTACATTTCTGAAATTCGGTGGCACCCCTCGCGCAGATCCGAAGGGTCAGGGTCTAAAAACATCAGGGATTTGCCACATTTCGGAAATCCGGTGGCACCCTTCACGCAGATCCGTAGGGTCAGGGTCAAAAAACACAAAAGATTTGCCACATTTCTGAAATCCGGTGGAACCCTTCACGCAGATCCGTAGGGTCAGGGTCAAAAAACACAAAAGATTTGCCACATTTCTGAAATTCGGTGGCACCCCTCAGGCAGATCCGCAGGGTCACGACGTCTTACCAACCGCCAAGTGTGGTAACCCCTCTGGTGATCAATTTGTTTTGCTCATTACGAGTCGGCCTCGCATGAAGTTCCGATACTGCTTCACGACAGCGCCCAGGCCTCATGACATAGCTTTTGTATAGCGCATTCTCCAAGAGAGGGGGGACCGGCGGCAGGGGGCGAAGCCCCTACGGATAATCACGTCGCGTGCTCCGCCCTGATGAGCAGGGACATGCTATTGACTGCTGGCACTGGCCGGGGCCACTACAGCAAACAATAGCTGCCGACAAACCCGAAGCACCTCCGAAGGACAATATGAGCCGGAACCGCCCCCTTCACCCACATGAAACCGTCCACGGCCTCTCGCAGCAAAGAAACACCACACCGAGATCCTCACGCTTGGTTCTGAAGCCCTTCTCACACTATCACCACTCCACCTAAGTTCTGCAGACCATGAGACCGAGAAGGAGATTCGTGATAAAGACAAGTAGAGAGAGAGAGAGAGAGGGAAGCATAGAGAGAGAGAGAGGGAGGACTTGGGGGGAGAAGATGCTAGGGGGTAAGAGGCAAGAGCCACGGAAGGTGAAGGGAGGAAGAGGGGAGAGAGGAGGGCGAAGGAGGGGCATGAAGGGTGGGAGAAGGAACGAGGCAGAAGCGAGCGAGGAGGAGTGATGGAGGAAGGCAGGGAGGCAGGCAGGAACACAAGCCACGGTCATGAGAGAAGCGCTCTGGAGCGAGCCCGCTGAGCACGCGGCGGGCGCTTCGCGCGCAGTGGCACGTCGCTTCGGCCCCGCCTGGGCTCGGAAGCCCTCGGGCAAGGGAGCACGCAGCAAGCTTCTCCGGCCCGTCCTGGCGCCGGAGGCAGGCGCCCGGCGGCGGGGCCCAAACCAGCTGCACGCAGCAGATTTCATATCCCCCCCCCTCCCTTCCCAATCCCCTCCTTCGTCCGACCCGAATCAAGGCCCGCAGCAGGCATCCATACACCACCACCGGCCACCACCGTGCCTGGCCAGGGCCACCTCGGGCCCAAGGATGGTGCCATAATTACCGTGCCAGGGCCCAGGATTAGAGGGCAGAAAATCCACCCCCAGAATAATCACCCCGACAAGCGAGGCCGTTAGTAAACGCACCCACGGAAGGCACCGAACAGGGCAGGGCTGTCTAGTAAACGCTCAAGGCCGTTTAGTAAACGACAATTGTCTGGTCCGGGTGGTTTTTCCTCCCTTGAAGGATGGTCCTGGGCAGCCACGACGGTGGTGTGCAGGTACCTGCTCCGGGTCGCGCGAGGATGATGACATACCGACGACGCCACTCCACGGACCCGCGGGGTGCGCTCTAACCAAGATCTTGAGGCGAACCCAGCCGTGGCGACGAGGGACGGGCGGTGGTGTCGGTACCGATGCCACGAATCCCTGGACCTCACCAGAGGGGCGTTCTGACCATCATTCCGAAGCGAATGCAGCCGTGGCGACGATGAAGAGGTAGCGGTACGTGCCAGTGTCTCTTTCGGAGCAGGGCGAGTTGAGACAGCGGTAGCTCAAAATCGATCCCCACTCCCCAGACTCCCCTGGGGGCTCAAACGCACCAGTTTTCCGAGATGCGTCCTGCCGTGGCGACAAGGGCCCCCCAAACAGAAATCCTACTTCCTTTTTTATCTCAACGGGGCGACGAGCAAAAAACTTACGCGAGAGGGCATCGCGGCCTGGCGCCGCGGCGCACGCGGGCCGCCAACGAGGAACCCCACCCTGGGAAGCGCGAGGGCGGCCTCACGCGCGAACTCACGCCGGGCAGCCTTCGCGCCAGTGCGGGTGGAGACGGCCCCGCTTTTCTGCACCTGGCCCTCCTCTGACCGCTCGGCGTCGTGAACTAGGAAGGACCTTCTCGCCGGAGCTCAGGACACGAACGGTCCCAGACCCCTTCGCGTCGTGAAAAAATCACGACGGGAGGTTTTTCGCTATTTTCGGCCTCCGGGGGCCCTTACCGGGCCTCGGGAGCGTCAAAAAACGACTCAGGACGAAGAACCGGTCCCGGGGAAGGGGTCCGGACCTCTGGGGGTCGACGTCTTCTCGCCGGAGTTCATCGGAGGGCGCCAACTATACACCAACACCGATCCCGGCCCAGGATCACCCTGGGCCCAGGATCGGTGTGTACGCCCTCCTGCCTTGCGCAAGAAGGCATCTACACCGATCCTGGGCCCAGGGTGATCCTGGGCCAGGATCGGTGTTGGTGTATAGTTGGCGCCCTCCGATGAACTCCGGCGAGAAGACGTCGACCCCCAGAGGTCCGGACCCCTTCCCCGGGACCGGTTCTTCGTCCTGAGTCGTTTTTTGACGCTCCCGAGGCCCGGTAAGGGCCCCCGGAGGCCGAAAATAGCGAAAAACCTCCCGTCGTGATTTTTTCACGACGCCGAAGGGGTCTGGGACCGTTCGTGTCCTGAGCTCCGGCGAGAAGGTCTCGCTGGCGCGCGGCCGGCCGAGCGGGCGCGCGGCGGCAGCGGCCGGCCCCCGCCGCGCTCACAGCGGAGGCGGAGCGCCGCCGCCCTTGGGGGCGCTCTGGCGGCTGATGTTCGGGGAGACGTAAGACCCGGGTACGGCAGGTTCGTGCCGTGTCGACCCCAGCGTTGGTCCCTGACACCGCGCTGGATCGTTCAACCTTGAACGATCGGCCGTTCCCGCAACGTCCAGTCGTTCAACATCGACCGATTCTGGGCCGCCGGCGGCGTTCAACCTTGAACGTCGGCGGCGGGGTCGCCGCCGGTCGACACGACGCGAACCTACCGTACGGGGGACTCGGAAATCCCCGACGAGGTCGTCAAAAAAATGACGAGGCCGAGCCTGCATTTTGACGAGGCCTCCCGCTGCAGACATCCCACGAAACTCCTCCTCGTCAAAATCCGAGTCGCGGTCGTCAAAAAACGATGGCGAACCCGAGTCCCGGCAAACCCGGGTCTTACGCTCCCCCGAGATGTGCTCCACGGGCTGGCTGTCCGCGTGCAGGTCGGCCAGCAGGCCCGCGCCTGAAGGGGCCCCGGGGCACGCGGATAAACTGACACGCGAGATCCCCATCCGTTTCATGTTTTCTCGATGTTCGTCTTCCCCTCCACTTCCCATTTTTGTTTCCCTCCCGAGCGCCGCCCACCCCGTCCACGCCGCTGTAGCCGGTGACTGGGCCGAACATGCCAAAGGGCGAGGAGAACAGCGACGAGGCCCCGCCGAAGGGCGGCTCGCCGAAGACCTCATAGGTCCCAAAGACTGTGTCCCTAGACTCGAAGCTGGCATACGGTGCGCTGTGTCCTGCTAGCACGGCTCTCTGTGGGGCCTCTGAGGCAAATGGCTGCGGAGGTGGGGAAGCGTTGCTGCAAACCCGTCTCTCCCGCCCGTGCTAAGCTGTGTACGCAACTATCTTGCCAGAAACGGAGTTCAGACCGATCTTCACATGATGCTCGAATCACTCGATGCTCGTGGCAACAGCACGGCGGACTGCTTCTGGGCCACTTTCGCCATCTACATGGGGCCCTCTCTGGGCCCTGGGCCAGGGGGCCATCAAACCGCGGCTCGGGGCGAAGAGACGAAGAGCCGGTTCTGGGGAAGGGGTCCAGTGAGACGAAGCCAGGACGAGGATCAATTCGGGTGAGGATAATTGAGAACCTCTGGTAGGCGTCTTTTAATTCTGGGTTTCGACATTTGGCCGACAGGTGGGGGAGAGGGGGGCTCTGGGTCTGAGCCAGTGCTAGGTCGATCTGCCTTCACCAGTCGTGTAAGCAGACTGGGGGTAAGGGGTCCTGACCAGTCGCCCAATGCAGCCGAGATCTGGTCTAGGGAGGGTGGGGGAGGGGAAAGGCCAGGGGCCCCCACCGATCGGCGAAACGATGATTAAAAGAACTGCTACCTGAGATCCGGCGGCTCTGAGCGACCGCCGCCGCGACCTTTTCAGAGCGTTCTGGAACGCTCTGGGAGCATTCTGGAACACTCTGGAAGGAATCTATCCTCGTCCTAGCCCCGCCCAGTTCAAACCTCTTGGGGTCGACGTTGCGAACACAAACATGACGTCGGGTGTCTGGGTTCTGGAAGATCCTCGTAAGAACGATTAGGGTGGTTAAGCCCGGTTCAGGGGCCATTAAGCCGGATGAGCCCAGCTTGAGCCCAGGGACAAGTCGCATCAAGCCGGATTCTGCGGGAATGTGCCGGATAGGGCTCTTTCCGCTCGACCCGCCCGACGCTGAATCTAGCCTACCAGGAGTTGCAACCGAGAAGACCTGCATGCGGTCGAGGGAGGGGCTGAGCCCCGCGGAGTCGGTGTTGATCGGGATGAACTCCTGGTCCGGGAGCAGGCTCCTGCCGACGGGTGGCACCGGGGGCGCCTTGGCCGCGGGGAGCACCAGCCCAGGCGCCGTGACCGGCTGCCGGCCCATCGGTGACCCGATGACCGGGCTGGCGGTGAGGCCGATCGGCGCGACGTCGCGCCCCATGCCCCTGTCCAGCACGGGGTCAATCAGCAGGCCCTGCGGCGCGGGCGGGGGAATCAGGCCCGCGGCGGCCGCCAGGGCGGCGTGGTCTACCATGCCGGGCGGGGGCAGCAGCGGGTGGCGGTTGGCCAGGTCTAGCGGCGGCGGGGGCGGCGCACGCTGCTGCTGCAGCGCCTGCAGCGCCTGCTGGGCCTGCAGCGCCTGCGCCTGCTGCTGCAGCAGCTGGTGGTGCGCCGCCTCCGCCGCACGGGGCTCCGCCCTCTGCGAGCTCGGGGCGGCGCCCTTCCCCGAGGCCGCTGGCGCCATGGGCGGCGGCATCGACGGCGGCGGGGGCAGCCGGTCGGAGATTTTCGAGGCCGCCGCGGCCGCGTCCGCCGCGCCAGTGGCATCCGTGGGCGGCTCTGCCGCAGCCGCGGCCGCGTGCCGCTGCCGCCCTCCGGCCCAGCGCCCTCCGCCCTGCCACGGGGCGGGCGGGGGCTGCTCTGCGACAGCCGCTCGGGTCGCTCCTGTAGAGGAGCAAAGACAGCATCGGGGGGCACGCCGCCGCGGGAGCGCGCCACTGTCGAAGAGACACCAGTTCTCCGGCCCAAACAACAACATCTTCGACGATCCGTTTTTTTTTTCTGTCTGGGCGCCTGCTCTTCGACTTCGGCCTCCAGGGCCCGTCGTCGGGTTTCAAGGCCATCAGATGTGGATCCGTGGTGAACAGCTACCCTTTCGGATACCAGGTCCGCGACCTCTGGGGCCGTTCATTTCGGGGAGACGTAAGACCCGGGTACGGGGGACTCGGAAATCCCCGACGAGGTCGTCAAAAAAATGACGAGGCCGAGCCTGCATTTTGACGAGGCCTCCCGCTGCAGACATCCCACGAAACTCCTCCTCGTCAAAATCCGAGTCGCGGTCGTCAAAAAACGATGGCGAACCCGAGTCCCGGCAAACCCGGGTCTTACGCTCCCCCGATCATTGACAAAACAGATCGGCGGTTGTCAGGGGACGAAAGAGCAACACGCAGACGGGCTCCCAACGGCGGCGTGTCAGTGATACTCGATATAAAGTCGGACCCAGGACAGAAGAAAGTCCTTCAAGAACGCGAGACTCTCCGCCAGCCCATACGGAGGAATACTCGAGCGTGCCCTCCCCCAGGATGCTCAAGAACATACGGCAAACACGAAGAACATGAGGGCACCCTCCCAGAACCGACCATTGATCTTAGACCTCGGTCCGACAGTACTCAGTCTTGTCCCCCCCCGAGCTCCGCCCTTCTCGCCCTGCCGCGGGTCCGCCCAGACGGAGCCCTGCGGCACCGGCAGGGCCGGGGCCGCCTCGTCTTTGCCTTTGTCTTTGCCGCCCCTCTGCGAGCCGCCGCTCTTGGCCGACGGGGCCGGGGCCTTGGCCGATCCGCCGATCGGCGCCGACGGCGGGCCCTTGCCGCCCGGGAGGCTCTGCGGCGGCGCCGCGGGCACGTCCTTGGGCGGAGCCGCCGGCGGATCCTTGCCGCCACGCTTGGCGTCCTTCTCCTGGGGCGACGAGATCTTTACATACCTCATAGCTGCCCCGAGACGCAGCATGCAACCCGTAACGCGTTGGCACGAAGCTCAACACGTAGACCGGAAACGCACGTTTGGCGCGATGCGTTCACCAAAACGTGGACTCACACGGTGAGCCAACACGCAACGTGTCAACACGGACGTTTTGAACACGGTACGTGCTGCGTTTCGAGGCGGGCGTATCAGGGTAGCTAAGATACATACAGCCCACGAGGAACGCCGGATAAGGAACGAAGAGATTTTCCCAGCCCAGGGCGAGCCACGGCCTGGATCTGAGGAGCGGCCCGAAAACAAGAGCCCCTCCCGAGCCCGGAGTGGTCCTTGCTTCCGCGTCTCGACTGCACCCTCTGCCCCTGGGAAGGGGCAGTGGGCGTGTGTACGTAACTTCGGAGCAGGGCGAGTTGAGACGCCCAGCAACTTAAAAACCTGTCCCCGGAGCCCTCCCGGGGTCCAAATGCACCCGGACTGTCTCGCCGCCCGGTGTCCTTCCGCTTCGGCGGCGCGGGCGCCTGCGCTCCGTCCCCGCCGCCCTTCCGCTCGTGCTCGCCCGCCTTGCGCGCGCCCTCCAGGCGCCTCTCCTGCTGCTCCCTCGCCCCCTCCTCCCGCGCCGCGCGCTCGCTCGCGGCCGCACGCTCGCGCTCCGCCGCGGCGGCCCTCTCGCGCTCCTCCCGCGCCGCGCGCTCGCGCTCCGCCGCGGCGAGCCTCTCGCGCTCGCGCTCCTCCCGCGCGGCCCGCTCGCGCTCCTCCCGCGCCGCCCTCTCGCGCTCCTCTTTGCTGCGGCGCTCCCGCTCCTCGCGCTGCTGCTTCTCCCGCTCGGCGCGCTCCAGCTTCTCCCGCTCCTCGCGCGCCTTGCTGCTGCGCGCGGGCTGCGGGTCTGGCGGCGGCGGCGGAGCCCTGCGGCCCTCTGGCGGCTCCAGCGGCGACTGCTGCGCGGCCGCCGCCGCCGCGGGGACGGCCGCCGCCTCCCTCTTTCCCTTCTTCCCCTTCTCGGCGGCGGCCTTCGCGGCGGGGGCCTGCCCCTGGGAGCTGCTGGCCTTCGCCGTGGCCGCCTGCGCGGCCTCGCGCTCGGCCGCGGCCCGGCGCCGGATCCGCTGCTCCTCCTCCGCGGCCGAGGCGGCCATGGCGCGCTCCAGCGCCTCGGTCTCCTCCCGCTGCTCCCTCAGGAGCTGGGTGCGGAGGCGCTCGTCCTCCGCCAGGCGCTTCTGCAGCTCCTCGGCGATGGTGGCGGCGCGCGCGGCCGCGGCCTCGACCCCCGCCAGCGGCCCCTTGTCCGGGCCCTCCGCCCGGGCCTGCTGCTCCGCCGCCCTCGCCTTCGGGGCGGGCGCCCCCGCCTGCGCGGAGGGCTCCGCCTTCTGCCCGCCCTTCTGCTTCCTCTCCGGCGACGGCGCGGGCCGCGGCGCCCCAGAGGCCTCGGCGTGCCCCGGCGGGTGCTCGGCGGCGGCGCGGGGCTGCGCCTGCTGGGCGGGCTGCTGCGGCGCCTGGCGGGCGGGCGCCTGCTGCTGCTGCTGCTGCTGCTGCTGCTGCTGCTGCTGCTGCTGCTGCTGCTGCTGCTGCTGCTGCTGCGCCTGCTGCTGCTGCGCCTGCGCCCGCTGCGCGTCCTCCTCGCCCCGGGCCGCCCTCCTGGCCGCGCGCTGGCTGCTCAGCAGGCGGTCGCGCGCGGTGCCGCTGCCCCACGCTGAGGAGGGCGCCACGGCGTCCACCCCGGGCCACGACATCAACGAGACCAGCCCGCCAGCTTCGCCCTTGACGTCTGGCACGACGCCGTTGACGTCGCCCCTGGACCTGTAGAGGCGCATGGCGTCGCCGACGACCACGACGAACATCCCCACACACAGGGCGATCGAGACGATCGTGATGGCCTTCTTGACCGACGCCTCCGACTCGCCGAGGAAGGGCGCGCGGTCCGCCAGCAGCGGCAGCAGCTCGTCGGGCACGAAGGCGCGCAGGGGCACGGCGAGCACCCCCGACTGTGTGTGCAGCCTCAGCTGCTGCTCCCAGCGGGAGGCCGCGAAGTCTGGAGCGCATTTTTTTGCTCGCGGCCACAACGGGCGTTGGGGGTTGGGGATGGGAGGGTGCATAACGTAGCGCCCCCCCCCAGACTGGTGCTGGACGCACTGCGGCAGTCCCGAGGACGCACCGAGGGGGGGAGCGTGACGCTATGGGGGGGAGAGGGGGGGAGAGAGTAGGGGGCATAACGAGCGTTATGGCTCAGAGGGTAACACAAACACTCTCCTGGCAAGAAGGACACAGTCAGCGAGATCGACTCGTGCGGCGCCACCGTGAACGGCCGGCAATCGTTGATCTCGAACCCGAAGCCGGCGCAGCCAGGGACGCCGTTGATGTCGAAGCGCGTCACCTCCACCGGCAGCTCGCAGTCGTTGGCGGCGACGAAGCGCTTCGAGACGGCAATCTGGCGCAGCTCCTGGTCCTCGTCAACCGCCTCGATGTCGGCCGCCGTGAGGTTAAAGTCCAGGGACCCGTTGGGAAACACGAGCCGGCCCGAGCCCCCGATGCCGCTGAGCTTCACGGGGTAGAGCATGGTGAGGTTGTTCCGGACGTAGAGCGTGGCGCTGTACGCCGTGTGCTGCAGGGGCTCGAAGATGATCGGGCCCACGAGCGACTCGGCGTGCGGCTTCACGTGAACCACCCACGAGGCCTCCTCCGGGAGCTTGAACCTGAAGGGGCTCCAGGACACACAAATAAATACACACAAATAAAAATGTTCCCCATATTTTCTGGGTTTCTGTCTTCCCCCCCACTTCCTAAAGTTTCCCATATTTTCTGGAAAATCGAGGATTAATTGTGTCTGTGTGTTTTTTCCTCTCCTGAGAACCCCACGTCGCACGTCGAGTTGGCCTCGGACGGCAGCGGGTCGCAGGCCGCGAAGACGAGCTGGACCGCCAGGGGCACGTCCGAGGGGTTGCTGACCACCAGCATCTGCGAGGTCGACGTGCCGACCTGGGTCAGCTCGTACTCTATCAGGGGCTCCCTCACGAGGACCGGGCGGGCGAGCAGCGCGTGCACCTGGAGCGGGGCGCCACGGACGATGCTGGTGTCGAAGAGCAGCGCGGCCTCTATGTCCGTCTGCAGGCTCAGGCTGTCCCAGCCCCTCCGCTGGCGCAGCCAGCGGTCGATGACCTCTTCGGTGAGGGGCGCGTCCCACTCGACCTCGTCGGCGTGCGGCTGGAAGCTCTCCTCGACCGCGGACGACTTGGAAGGATCGTACCGCACCCGGCAGATCTCGGTCCTGACCATAGGGTTCAGTGTGCGGGTGATGAGCTCGGGGATTATCCTGCTGTCCGTCGAGCGCACGGCTTTGATCTCGAGGTTCCGCTCGAAGGTGGACCTGGCCGCGACCATCATGCTCTGCACCCTCCAAGGGAAAGAGGCCTGGAACCGCAGCAGCGGGGGGTTGAAGACCAGGTTGCCAAGGACGCTGGCGTACTTGATGCGGACCACCACAGTCTCCTTGCGCTTCGTGGTCAACGTGATGGTGCTGGTGGTGTTGCCCGGCTCCCGCGCCGACACCTCGAGCGACAAGAGTAGCCGGTGCCCCGGCGGCAGCGTGAGCGGCCGCTTCGATTGCTGCGGCCGCGACATCGACCGCGAGCCGCGGACCTGCTCGCCCCTGGGGCCGAAGATGCCCTCTATGTGGGGGTTCACGGTGTCGTGCGAGGTGTGGAGGCTCTCGACGGTGACGTTCACAGGGTTCAGGTTCGTGATGTTGATCTGCTGCCGTCTCTTGCCCTCCGCGACGCTGATGACGCCCATGTCCAGGTTCAGGTTGGAGTCCGCGCACTCCTTGAGGTCCCCGTGCTCCACCTGGCAGTGCAACTTGCCATGATAGACCTGCAGCGGGATCTTCATCGCCGTCACATTTGTGCCGAGCTCCATGTCCCTGGAGTAGAGGAGGCTGCTGCCGTTGGACGTGAACTCCACGTGCATCAAAGACACGGCTTCCCTCGGAAACAAAGTGGTGTTCGGCACGAAGTGGGTAATCCGGAAGCTCGGGTCGTCGATCTTCGCAGAGTGGATCAGGATCGGGACCGAAAAGTTGTTGGATATCATGATGGACCTCGTCGTCGACTTGACTCGGCCTGGCGTCGACTGAAACTTCGTCTTGTCGTTCATGAAGCCCAATGAGCCGTACAGCACCCGCACCTTGTACGGGACGTCCAGGGTGGCCGACACCGAGTCCGTGTCGTTGATGATGAGCTGCAACTTGCCCTCCATGTGCCCCTCCTCGCCCCCGAAATACGTGACCTTTGCAAAGCGCGCAGTCACGCCGGGGGGCACGTCCAGACCCTTCGTGTCGAAACCCGTGATCTGCAGGTTCGGATCCTGCTTGGGGTCGTAGAGCGACAGGAGCTCGATCGGCTGCGGATTGAGGTTGGTCAGCGTCAGCCACATGGAGCGAGACTGCAGGGGCGAGACCAACGTCTGGAAGTCCACCACCTCCGGGGTCACATGCGCGCCGCCCTTGGTGACGGTGATCTCCACGGGAATCTGGAGTTTTTTCTTGTTGGTCGTGAGGTGGACGTTGCCCTTGAACTTGCCAGTGACGTTCGAAGCAGAAGAAAATGCACAAACATAAGTCGAGTAGGGGATCGACCAAAGAACTGACACGCCCGATAACTACTCTGCTCATCGAGTATACAGAAAAATGATTAGAATTCGCAGCACATGTTCGACACCTTAACGCATTCGTCGTATATTCGATGGGGAAACTAAATTCTGGGGCAAATGACTGTTGTAATCGATCCCCTACTCGAACAAACTTTCGGAGGTCCGCGCCGATGTTCCCTGGATCGGCGGACTACCCCTCCTTGGCGCGGGGAGGGCGCCAGGGGCGGCACTGGAGGCGCCGCCAAGGGTGCCCAGCGCCGATCCAAGAAATCCACACGGACCTCCGAGAAGGTGATGTTTACACCCTGCGAAATGCTTAAGAAATCATGGGTTAAGAAATTCATAGTCTCAGAACTTGAAAAAAAAACCAACATCTCCATTCAAATCTTAGGATTTACATTGAAACGTTAAGAATAATCGAGACTCTGGCCGAAAACTTAGGTTTTCTTAAGCATCGACTAAGGTGTATGCCGTTTTCTCTTCTTCGGGATGTGCGACAAGAAGGTCACGTACACCAGAGGCCTGTGCTGGCCTGGCAGCACGGTCCAGAACTCCCTGTTGCCGAAGGACGGCGCGGTCTCCGGTTCGAGGGACTGGCCCTCCGGCCCGCCGTCGCTGGGCGGCCTGTCCACCGGCTGCGCCAGGTGCAGGAAGTCCTTCGGTGGCAACTCACGGGAGCCTCCCATAACATCTTGTTGGCTCTTGCGAATCAGCGCTAATCGACGCTAAATCGACGCCAATCGACGCTAGCCGACGCTAAATCGGCGCTACCTCATCGACTCCCAGACGCTAATCGATGCTAATCGGCGCTGCACACAGAATTAAGAGGGTATACCAAGCTCCCATGATTTGCTACCGAAAACTCCTCGTCCGTCGCGACCTCCTGGACGAGGATGCTATCGCCGTGCGGGTTGTGGACCATCACCGGGGCGCTGAACCTCTCGCCCACCACGACCTTTGCCCCTACGATGGGCTCGACGCGGTAATCGTTCTCCTCGGCGGACGCTCTGACCGTGTACGGCACCAGCCCCTGGCTGGTGTGCACGTAGATGACGCCCTCGAACTGCCCCACCGACTGAGCCACGACGAGCACCCGCATCTTGCACGCCTCGCCCAGCCTCAGCACTGTGCGTTTAGGCATGTACGGAGTAAACATCTGGTGGTCCGAGGTCGCGCCCTCGACTGTGATCTCCCGGCTGCCGGCGTTGACGATCTCGACGACCTTACGGGCAATACATACATACATACATACCTACATACATACATACATACATACATACATACATACACATACATACATACATACATACATACATACATACGTACGTACGTACGTACATACATACATACATACATGCATACATACATACATGCATACATACATGCATGCATGCATGCATGCATGCATACACACATGCATGAATGCATGAATGCATACATGCATACATACACACATACATACATACATACCTACATACAGACAAACAAACATACATACATACATACATACATGCATACACGCATACATGCATCCATGCATACATACATGCATGCATGCATACATACATACATACATACATACATACATGCATACATGCATACATGCATACATGCATACATGCGTACATACATACATACATGCATACATGCATACATACATGTGTACATACATACATACAAACATACATACATACATACACGCATACACACATACATATATACATGCTTACATGCTTACATACATACATACATACACACATACATACATGCATACATGCATGCATACGTGCATACATACATGCATACATGCATACATGCATACATGCATACATGCATACATGCATACATGCATACATACATACAAACATATATACATACATACATACATACATACATACATACATACATACATACATACATATATACATACATACATGCATGCATGCATGCATACATACACACACATACACACATACACACATACATACATGCATACATAGATACATGCATACATGCATACATGCATACATGCATCCATACATGCATACATGCATACATGCATACATGCATACATGCATACATACATGCATACATACACACATACATACATACATACATATATGCATACATGCAAACATGCATACATGCATACATACATGCATGCATGCATACATGCATACATACATACATGTATACACACATACATACAAACACATATATATATATATATATATATATGTATACACTCTTACATACACACATACATACATACATGCATTCATACATACGTACCTACATACATACAGACATTCATGCATACATTTGTACATACATCCATCCATCCATCCATCCATCCATGCACCCACACATGCATACATGCATACATGCATGCATACATGCATACGTCGTACATACAGACAGTCAGACAGACAGGCATACACACACACACACATACATATATATATATACATATATGTATGCATGTGTATATATACATATACATATACACATGTATGCACTATGGCCATCTTGCGCGCGCTTCTCGCGCGCGCGCTCAAGTTCTAGGTAGGCTGGATGGTCAAATTTTTGGGATCTCCATTCCATGACAGGACTTCCAAGAACCACGAAGACGGCCCAAATGGCTTCCAAGACTTCTTACGGGCCACCCTCGACGGTTTAAGGCAGGCCCAAAGGGCACTTCGGGGTCACTTTTATTCGCCGCGGCTGGACGTAGCCAGAGGAAGAGGGAGGAGAAAGGGATGTGACTGGGTTCCCCAGGGGAGAAGGAGAAGGAGGATGAGGAGGAGTTGGAGAGGGTGGAGGAGGTCGCAGGGGAGAAACCGGAGGAGGAAGAGGAGGAGGAGGAGGAAGAGGAAATCTGATATTATTTCCTTTTTGCAAGCGTATCGAAACTGCCAGGCGAACTAGAAAACAAATGTTGGAACTCCCGTTTTTCTCAAGTGCCCTCGGGGCCTCTCTCGGAGCTCCTTTGGACCCCTTTGGGGCTTCCTGGGGACCTCTTGAAGCCTCCTGGGGGTCTCCTGGGGCGAAGATCTCGGGTTCTCGGTTCACGTTCCCGATCCTGGGCCGCGGTTGGGGCCCTCTCGGGCCGTCTTGGACGTCTCTTCGGCGCTTTTGAAGCATATTGGGCCGTCTTGAGAAGCCTATTGGGCTGTCTTAGGGCGATCCTCGGAGCCTCTTGGCCAACATTGTTCAAACACCTATGGAAAATACATGCTTGTTTGCCCCCTGGGCCGTCTGGAGGCCGTCTTGGGCGTTTTGGCCTTCGGCCCATCCCGCCACCGTGCCTGAGTTGTAGGTTAGAGGCCCCATGGAAGTTCGTTTGGAATTCGTGGGAGGCCTCCCGGTGGCCTCTTGAAGGCAGTTTTGGAAGCCTCTTAGGGTTCTCTCAGGGCCTCTTTTGGGCCTCTAGGGGGCCTCTGGGGGGCCTCTTGGGCTCTCTTGAGGGCCTCTTGGAGCCTCCTTGGGGCATCTTGGGGCGGCAGGCCCGAATTGTCGGTTCGTGTTCCCCCTCTTGGGGCCCTCTTGGGCGATCTTGGGCGCTTCTTGGGCCGTCTTGGGGCACTCTTGGGCCGTCTTGGGACTCTCTTGCGCCTTCCTGCTCTTTGGGTGCCTCTTCGTCTTGGGCCATCTTGAGCTAATTTCTAGGGCCTCGTGGGCTGTCTTGGACCGTCGGAAGCATGAAAAAGCGAGAACCCGAGTAAACTCAAAAACCATTTAAAACAAACTACTTGTTTCGCCTCCTGAGGGCCTCGTGGGAGTCCCTTTGAAGGCATCTTGGCCGTCTTGAGGTCCTCTTGGGCTGTGTTCAAACCATGTTGGACCAATATTGAAACGCTCTTATGCGGTCTTGGACTCCTTTGGAGCGCCCTCTTGGACGTCTCTCGGACCCTCTCGTCACCCCTCTTCCCCCTCTTCCCCTCATTTGACGCGTTCTGGCGCCCCCCGACGGGCCCAAAACGGCCAGATACCGAATCAGTAAACTTCGGGGCCCACAGGACCCCCTCTCCATTAAGTATATATGTATGTATGTATGTATGTATGCATGTATGTATGTATGTATGTATGTATGTATGTTTGTATGTATGTATGCATGTATGTATTTGTATTTGAATTTGTATATGTATATGTATATGTATATGTATATGTATATGTATATGTATATGTACATGTATATGTGTATACAAATAAATATATGTATATATATATATATAGATCGGAGTAGGTCCGGGGGCGGGGGTGGGGTGGCGCCAGCGGTTGGCATAGCCGCCCCGGGCGTCCTGTGGGGTCCACGAACCCGCCCATGGCCGCCCCAGGCGTCCTGTGGGGTCCACGAACCCGACCAAGACGGCCCATGAGGCCCCAAAGACAGCCCAAGAGGCCCACAAGACAGCCTCAGCGAGGCCCAAGCGGGCCCCAAGACGCCCAAGAGCGCCCCAAGAGGGCCCGAGATGGCTTGAAGATGGCCGAAGAGGGCCCCAAGAGGGCCTTCAAGAAGCAAAATTCTGCCCATTCCCTTCGTGAAACGTACGTTTTCAGCATACTCGCTTGCTTCGTCTTCACAGTGCCCCAGACGCTCCCGAGGAGCCCCAAGACAGCCCAAGAGAGACCCAACAAGGCCCAAGACGGCAAAGGGTCGTCCTGTGGGGCTCACGGAACCCCCCAAGACGGCCCAGAAGGCCCCAAAGCCGGCCCAGGAGGCCCCCAAGACGGCCTCAAGGAGGCCCAAGAGGGCCTCGATCGAAATTATGTTCCCGGAAGCCTCTCTGGGCACATGATTTCCGGGTTCCCAGGACGCCCAAGAGGGCCCCAAGAACGCCCCAAAAGGGCCCTAAAAGGACACTCAAAAAGGCCTGGAGGGCCACAGTTCGTTGATTTGCGCGAGATGTTGTTGGATTTCTTCCGCGCGGAGGAGACGGAGAGGGCGAAGGAGGAGGAGGAGGAGGAGGAGGAGGAGGAGGAAGAGGAAGAGGAGAAGGAGGAGGCGGGGAGGAGGAGTGGATGGGGAGGAGGGGGGGAGAGAGGAGGAGGCTCGAGGGCGATCGACGATCGGCGACGACGACCGGCGACGGTGATGACGACGACGACGACGACGACGACGACGACGACGACGACGACGACGACGATCGACGACGATGACAACAGTCGACGCCGCCGATCCACGATCGACGGCGACGACGACGACGGCCACGCCGACGTCGGCGACACTGTCCGCGTGCGCCGAGCCACCCTGGGCTCAATCTTTTCCGCATCATTCGAAAATCTGTCCCCAGAAGCCTCTCCGGGAACATGATTTCCGGAGGAGGAGGAGGAGGAGGAGGAGGAGGAGGAGGAGGAAGAGGAGGAGGAGGAGGAGGAGGAAGAGAGAGCTCCGAAACAGCCCGAGTCCCCAGGGGGCCCGAGGGAGCCACTGGAGGATCCCTACATGGTCGGAGCGAGCTCCATGAGGGCCCCAAGATGGCTCAGCTACCCATGACATGCCAAGAGAGGCTTGGGACAGCCGAAATGGGCTCCCAGACGGGCCACAAAAGGCCCAACAGGACCCCCCCACGACTGTCCAAGAGGCCGCTGAGAAGGCCCTCCACAGGCAAACATCAAGCATTTCCTAAAACGTGTATTTCTGGGAGTTTCGCTTTTCAGTTCTACCAGCGGTCGCGACGGCCCAAGAGGTTACCAAAATGGGCCCCAGACGGCCCCAGAGGCCCCGGGACCTCCTAGGACCGCAGGCCACAGTGCGAGCTCGCAACGTGTTCTACAAGGCACCGACGGGGAACCTAGGCGACCAGAGTACGACCAGGCAGACCCCTGAAATGCGACATCGATGTCGCGTTTCAGGGGTCGTTCCGGACCAGCCGACCAGGCCACCTGAGGACCCCTCAGCAGGACAAGGTACCGACAAACAGGCGCCAGTACGAGGACCACAAGAGCACCCGACGGGGCCCAGGCAGCATGGCGGTTACATGTGACGCCCGACTCCTGCACAAACAGTGTGATGACTATTCAACTACCCTTGCAGCATCGACTTGCAGTCTCGGCTCAACAGCAGAGATTCAGTCTTCTTACATCTTGCTCTCGCATACGACGGAGAGCCCACGCCCGAGTGAACCGCTCCCAGCATACATAGCGCACTTCGATGTTCGGTATGCCGCACCGATTGGCCGACTGTTGATGGGCAATGAGGCGAGATCTTTCTCGGTCAGGTGCCGCTGAGATAGGATCGTCATGAGGTACGATATGCGAGGAAGTGAGCCCCCTGAGGCGACAGCACGCATCCAGGCGGTGCCGCAGCTATTCTGTAATCCCACTGAAGCTGCTAGAGCTCCCCTGCTTATCTTGCTGTCTCTGCCTCCCTCTTCCTCTCGTGGGCTGTTTGACGTGATATTATTGCGCTTCGGCCGAAGGGCTGGGCAGGGCAGGAGGTATCAGGTACTCTCGAGCGCTGGCAGTTCGGCCAGAAGATGCGCGCCGCCGCCTCTCTTTCTTTCTTTCTTTGCTGCAAGGGGGAGCCGCCCCTTGGGAGGCCCTACGCCCAGAGAGGCCTGGGTGCTTCCCCACGCCGTTTTTGGGTTTGAACGGGCTGCTTTGCCCACTCCCCCTGCCGACATTGGGAACGGTGTTCGGGCCTCCCCATGACGGCGTGGAGGAGGGGGTTGTGGTGGCCTGCTCGAGCCACTCTGCGAGGCCCGTGCCTCACCGCCGATGGCCACTCACCTTGCGTGCAACGGCTCGCTAGGTGAGTCGCCAGGCTGGCCCAATCCCGAAGAGAGGGCCAGCTCCTACGTATCCGCAGGGGTCTCACTAGCTCACAAGCGTAGAGGAGCTACGACCCCCGAGCGCCTGCCTTGCCTTGCCTTGCCTCCTCCTCCTCCTCCTCCCCCGCCTCCTCCTTTTCCTCCTCCCCCGCCTCCTCCTCCTCCTACTCCTCCTCCTCCTCCTCCTCCTCCTCCTCATCATCATCAGCATCATCATCAGCATCAGCATCAGCATCATCATCATCATCATCAGCAGCAGCAGCATCAGCATCATCGCCATCATCATCATCACCACCACCCCCACCACCACCACCACCACCACCATCATCATCATCATCATCATCATCATCATCATCATCGTCATCATCATCATCACCATCATCATCATCATCATCATCATCCTTAGGGCTCTTGTTTCTGCCAGCAACTGCAAGAGACTGAGCACGGGCGGAATCCAGCCGTCGAGACCGCCGAGCGAGGCACAGGCAAGCTCAAGTCCTGGGGTGAGAGCTCACCCCCAGAACATAACACCTGAGTAAAAACGAAAGCGGTGGAGGAGAGGAGGAGGCGGAAGACTTGAGCAACCAGAACGGCGGCGGCCCACAAGATACATCGGAAACCCGTGAGATCACGACAATCCTTAGGGCTCTTGTTTCTGCCAGCATCTGCAAGAGACTGAGCACGGGCGGAATCCAGCCGTCGAGACCGCCGAGCGAGGCACAGGCAAGCTCAAGTCCTGGGGTGAGAGCTCACCCCCAGAACATAACACCAAACATGCTCCCGAGTTTGCAGAGCAAGCTGGCATCGCCGAAGAAAAGAGACTCACTAACCACACGATCGCTGTATGACCTCGGCGGAAGCTCTGACCTCGGCATTGTGAAAGAGACGAGCGAGGGCGACGCAAAACTTTCGAGGGTAGTTACTCTGCCCCTCTCTTGGTCTCGAAACCTCCTGAGAGCAAAAAACCATGCAGCTCTTCGTGAGCCCGTCCCGTACGAGAGCAAATGCCACGCCTGGATCCTATGCAACGCGACTGACAGAACGGCCCCGGGTCAAGGTCCCCGAGAGGAAGGCCAGTATCTTTTTTCCAAGCCGCACCCCACTGGCACATAGAGGTGACGTGGAAGGAGACAGCCCGGCGCCGCACTGGGGCTTTGTAGCGTGGGAAGAGCCACAGCCGAGAAGTCTTAGGGTTCTCGATACTCCATGGCACACGTAGAGAAAGTGACACAGCAGCGAGATTGGCAACAAACCTGTTCAGGATGTTGGATACATCGACAATCGCCTGCAAATGAGGAGGGAGGTTCGGGAGGCCAAAGAGGTGGAGATCGGATCGTACTGGCGGCGCCCCGACCCCATGATCGCGGCACCTGGTCAGCGCGTTGCAAGGCACCCCTGCATGCCAACCCCTGACACGACCAGCGCGGATCCAAGACAAGAGCATCGAGCGATTGCATGGTCGGGCGAGGTCATATTTCTCGCCTAAAGTAGTGTCCCACATCAAAACAGGCATGCCTAGATGAGCGACCGCCTTCGAAAATCCTGCTGAGCCAGAGAACAACTCTAAAATCACTGGCGGGTCGGGCAGACCGGCACTAATGCTGAGGGCAGGCCGTGGGACGCACGGCTCAGCAAACAGCGCAGGCCTCCGCGTGCTCTCGCTGCAGCCCTCCTAATTGGTGCAGCTGCTCGGTCAGGCGGCCTCCTTCTCCGTACCAGCGGACTGAGCTCCAGCTCTTCCAGCACCCACGCCGCCTGATCTGTTCCAGGTCGCACAGCCCCGCTGCGTAGTCGTGGCTTGGGCTTGCGTGGCGGAGCTGGAGGCCGTGGCAGGCGCCCAGCCTGCGGAGGCCGAGGGCGGTCACAGCCCCCCGCCCTGCGTTGGCCACCCTGCGCTGGTCGACTGCATGGAGCGCGCCGTAGACCGCCGCGCCGACGATCTCGCGCGGAAGGGCCATTCGGCTGCGATCTGGGGCCATGTTGCGCCACACCTTGGCGGACTGCTTGGACAGCGGGAGCTCGAACTGGCCCGACCTGGCATAGCGAGGATAGCGCCATGCCAGCGCCGCTATCATGAGGTTGGCGTAGGTCTGGTGATACCCCCGCTCGAGGATCTGGCTGACGTAGTCGCAGACCACTCGGTCCATCTGGGCAGGCTCCTTCATAGCCCCCAGATGCTGTCTCGTCCAGTTGTCGAACCCCACCAGCATCGAGAGGCAAGCCTGACGCTCCGCCGCCGTGCGCACGGAGGCCGCGTTGAGCTCTGGCATGCCCGCAGGCGACTGGACCCGCCGAGCCCGCTGCTGCGGCGTGGGACCACCGCTCGAGCCCTGGGGGCTCGCGGGCGAGGCCCGGAGCACGGGCAGCGTCGGCGTCTGCAAGCCAGCCCTGTGAGCCCCACGGACCAGGGAGGCTCCCGCCGGCGGCAAGCACGCAGCCGCGGCTGGCCGCTTGCGAGCGCCCCCCAGCACTAGCCCCGCGGACATGGCCGGAAGAGTGCTGGCGAGGAAGAGAGCCGACAACATATGGAAGAATACGTAGAGGTCTTGGGACAGTCAGCGGCTCAGAGCGAGGCGGACCATGAGCTCCCCCGACGTCCTCCAGCGAGGCCGCTCCGAGGCCCTCATCATACCCGCGCTCCTCCTCCTCAACCACCTTCTCGCCCACCTCCTCGTGCATATGCTGGTGCTGACCCCGCTCTTGAGATCCGTGTAGTGCTGGTCCGTGCTGTTCTTGATCGGGGGCCCTATGGGGCTCTCCTTCTTCCTCACCTAGGCCACGTAGTAGCCTACCTCGATGGGGCCCCTGGGGAGGGTCGCACTCTTCGGGGTCCAGGCCGACCTTGAACATCGGGGTCTTGCAGAGGCCCTCCTTTAGAATAACTGCTGTAGGGAGACTGGGTTCTCCTCGGCCTCTAGAGGGGCCATCTGCGACGTTATACTCAGACGGTATCCAGCGAATACAAAAAGAGCTCCCAGACGCCAGAGACAGAGCCCCAATACGGCGCATGATCCCCAACATGGCGTGGCTGTGGGCCCGCATCCGAGAGGCCGCCGAGACAGACGCGAGAGAATCTCCCAGGACAAGCACCCTCTTCCCATGGTTCCGAACGGCCCGCAATGCATGCCGAACATGGTACAGGACCGCCCGAGCTTCGAGAACAGGCATCCCCTCAAGACGATCCCACTTACGACGTCCCGTGACACGCCACAACGACTTGTCCAGGTATTTCTTCGAGACCTCGGGAAACTCGAGCAGGTCGCGCCCCACAGGCGGGCCGACGGGCTGGCCGTCCTCCGCTGGACAGCAGGGATCGAGCTGGGCCGCTACGATCCCCAGGTCACAGGCTGCGACCCCGTCGGCGGCACATTCAGCGGCAAGGGCACGGCGACGAGGAGGCAAGCGCTCAGCCCTGCCATAGCGCCACCGCTCACTATGACGACCAACCTCCCGAACAGCGCCAACATCCCAATCAGCCTCGCAGGCGCCCAACCCCCAAGGGGGGGCGTCTACGCAGCCGACGGAACACGGAGATCACGCCACAGCAAAGGAGCGACGCCATCCCAGGCCATGAGCTCCTGCCTGACCTGAGACCAGAGCGGCACCTGCTGGTGGTAGCACTTCTGGACAAAGCGGAAACTCGCCTCGAAGATGCTTAAGCCCTCACGCCGACCGAAGGTGACGAAGATGATGTGGCCCAGCACGCGCTCGAGGTCACGTCCACTGGCACGGCCACGGCGCAGAAGAGCACGCACCGCTAACCGCACCCCCCACAATCTCGAAGCAGACGCCGAGAGACGCCCCGCCGCCGTGATGGACCAACCCAGCACCGCATACTCGCCCTCGCTGTCACCGAGGTGCTCCTCCCTGGTCACCACCAAGCCCCGGCGCTTGAGCTCCGCCATGACACGAGTCACGGCGGACCGAACCGCCTCCGCGTCGTAGCCGATGCTCACGAAGTTGTCGACGTACTCTAGGTGACACGATGGGTCCAGCGAGGGAGCAGGCCTGCCATCTCGAAGTCGTGCGTCATCACCACAGCCTGCTGCCTCCGCAACTCGCCCCATCACCGACTGACACCACCACATTGCCCAGGACCAACCCATGGGCACGACCCTGAGGCGCGGGTAGAGCTTGGTGGAGGCTCCGACAGCGACCCCGCCGACCTCCTTGATGCCCATGACGCCCGCGCGCACAGGTCGCAGGCTGAAACACGGACGGAGCTGCTCGGGGAGCTCAAGGTGGTAGAAGGCGCCCTTCAAGTCGGCGCCCTCCACCGTCAGGAGCGAGTCGCCCGCCGCCATCTCGAGCATACCAAAGGCGTCGCCCGTCGCGAGCCGCGCGCCCAGGGGCTCGGTGAACACCTCGTTGGAGCGCCGGCAGTCCGCCACCATGCGAAGGCGGCCCCCCTTTTTCTTCACAAAAAAAATCTCGGCACGTACGCCGTCCTCAAGGCTGAAGTCGACTAGGTGCCGCTCGTACAGTAACTGAACAAAACTGCACCAGCGCCGCTGATCACGTAGAAGAGGGTCAGAGTAGGGAACAGGTATAGAGCTCTGCCTCAGCCTGGCTTCGGCCTCGCTCGGATCCATCAAGCTCTGCAGAACGAACTGTTCGACCTTGGCTTGCCCGCCCTCCCCCCGCACGTCGGCCAGCGGCACAGGGGCGGCGCTGACGTCCGGCAAGGAGAAGAGCGCGGGGTCGCAACTCCCGAGGGGCGACTGCTCGACATTGCAGGCGCCCCCAGCCACGCGAAGCTGCACCAGCGCTTCTGCGGGAGAAAGAGTCGACGGCGGCGGACCAAGGTTGCGCGCCGACTCGGAGATGTGGGCGAGGCACTGGCTCTGAGCGAGTGACGGCCCAACGTATCGCGCAGAACGGTCACGACCACAACGGAGGGACGGGTCATGAAGCCAATTGAGAGCGTCCACGCACGCAAAGACATCGTTGCAGACACCAAGCCTTCGCCCAATCCTTTGCCTCGTGCCCCGGGCGAGCTCCCTGATAGAAGCCTTATCCAGCGGCTCTTTGAACGAGGGGTAGGGCAGCGGCAAGATGTCCCGGGGCCGACGCCTGCCAATGACGTGGGCGTCCTGAGGGAAGAAGGGCCCACGCGGGTCGCCGTCGTGGAGGGGTGTAGTACTCGTGCTGGCCCCCCTCCGATGCCAGCACGGCTCCGATGCTCAGTCATTTCTGCGCCTGGACTCCCGCTCCTCGCGGGCCAGGCGCAAAGTCTCGTGTAGCCTCGCCTCCTTCTCAGAGTCACCGCGGACCTGCTCGACCAACCCTGGAGATGCCATCACCGACGAAGTTGAACGTGAAAACCCCGAGACGGCGGCCTGCCCCTCCAGACTCATCTTGCCACCGACGCCCTTGCTCACGGCGTCTTCGGCCTTGTCCAAGTGGGCCAGCTCGAAGGTCCGATGCTTCCAAAACTTCATCTCAATGCTGATGAGGTTAGCCCCGTCTAGGAGGTCCTGACTGGTTGCCGCTCTGATCTGCTGACTCAGCTCGTAGTGTACTTGACCTCCCCAATCCGTGGCGGCGAGCCTAGAGACCCGCGCCAAGTGCTCGTGATGGCCCTCTATGCAGAGGCCCTCGCGCTGCAGGTAGCTCATGCACCACGCCGCCGTCCTCGGGCCCAGCAGCGCCACGTCCGAGCCGAAATCCCCCTGGCGGGTCATATCCTGAGTCTTGTGCCACGGGACGTTGCGTCGACCCTGCCCATCTCGAACACTGGGCAAGATCCTGGTGTCCGCCTCAACAGCTGTACGCAAGAAGGTCTCGGGAGCGGACGGCGGCCCCAGCTCCGCGAGCAAGCCCTGGCCGTCTGGCAGCACATGAGGGTCCCGACCCAGGACTCGAGCTGCAAGGGCATCGCGTCCAAGCACCTCATCACCAATCCGATATCCGGGCTCGCAGGCGGCCGCCCCCCGTACCCCAGCGGGGTCACTACCAGGTGCACCCGCGGGCAGCACGGCAGCTCCGCACCGCGAGCCCAGCGCAAGGTCCGCGGGCGCACTGGGGGCAGCCACACCTCCTTCTCCTGGCGCGACCGACACCCGCAGGTTGGTGAGCAGGCCGAGATCGCCGATGGCCGCAGCCCTGGTGCAGCACTCCGCTGTGGCGATCTGCTCCACCTCCAAGGGGCGCTGGGCCAGCTCCGCATCCGTCGGCTCGGCTCCAGACCCATGAACCTGGACGCCCGCGATCCCTGGAGGCGTCGGGTTGAAGGCACGAGAACGTGCGGCCTGCACCACAGCATTGTTGGCCAGCACGACGTTGTATGGTTCGCCGTCCGCCGTGTAGATCACGCGGTCAGCCTCGGACGATGCCGCCCCCCACTGATTCAAGTGCTGGTGCCACACCACTTCGTCGGCGTAGAAGGCGTACACCCAGCGACTCGTTGCCACCGCCGTCATCACTGATACAGCCCGCAGGATGCCGAACACGCGGACGAGCATCCCTCCCAGCGCGACACAACAGAACCCAACGCACGCCGCGGCGAGCAGGAAGCCCACTGCGCCGCCCACCAGGCCCGCGGCCAGGGAGCGGGGGTCGATGGCGACGTCGCTCACCAGCACGGCCGCCGCCGAGGGCGGCGCCACCTCCGGCCACGCGGGCGCGGGCGCGGCCTCTGGCGCGGGGCAGGCCCCACACGTCGGGCACGCCGGCGTCGGGCAGGGCGGCGGCGAGGGGCACACCGCTGGGGCGACCTCCGCGCACGGCGGGATCGCTGGGCACTGCAGCGAGCACCCAGGGCACGGAGCTGGCGACCCGCACGCCAACGAGCACACGGGACAGGCGGGACACGATGGCACCTGCGGGCACCTGGTGAGATAGGAGACCACCCCTGTGACGGCGTGGTTCGTGAGCCTCTCCCACATCCCTCAAGACTTGAGCAACCAGAACGGCGGCGGCCCACAAGATACATCGGAAACCCGTGAGATCACGACAATCATCATCATCATCATCATCATCATCATCATCATCATCATCATCATCATCATCATCATCATCATCATCATCATCATCAGCATCAGCATCAGCATCAGCATCAGCATCAGCATCATCATCATCATCATCATCATCATATTCATCTTCATCTTCATCTTCATCTTCATCTTCATCATCAGCATCATCATCAGATATCATCAACATCATCATTATCATCAACATCATCATCTGCCTCTTCATCTTCATCCTCCTCACAATTACCTCCTCCCCCTTCGTCCTCCCCCTCCTCCGTGGAAAGATGTGCGAACACATGCATCGGTGTGCAGTTCACTCCTGGACGGCATGCTGCTGCAATCCCTTTGCCAAGGCAACTCGCGCGGGGAACTTTCGGCCTGGCCGGGGGGGAACGCGAAACGTCAAGAATTGTAGGCTGGGAATGCACTTCACCGAACCCACAACGGTCACTTCAAAGTGTTCACATGTCCACGGGACGGCAAGCTGGAAGAAACGCTTATTCGGACCCACCGACGCATCTCATGGTGCAGCGACGAAGAATATCTTCACGGCCCCTGCGGGCGGCCTGCTTTGGAGAAAACTGCGTGGGGAAACAGAGCCTCGATCCTGCACTGGATAGGTTCCGACTTGTGTATTGGAGGACGTTCTGGGCGGGAGCGCCATTCCGAAGTCGAATAAGAAAGGTTCGGAATATGTTTTAGAGGAAATCCCAGGCGGGAGCGCCATTTCGAAATCGAACCAGAAGGATTTCCAATTCTAGTTTGGAGGAAGTCTTTGGCGGTAGAGCCATTTCGACGTCGAGCCCGAAAGGATTCGAATAATGTGTTGAAGGTAGTACTGGGCGGGAGCGCCATTTCTAAATCGGACCAGAAGGGTTTCGAATTCCATTATTCAGGAAATTCTAGGCGGGAGCGCCAATTCGAAATCGAACCCGAAAGGCTCCGAATTCTGTTTCGGATGAAGTCCTGGACGGGAGCGCCACTTCGAAATCGAGCCAGAAAATTACAAGGTCTACTTTAAAGGAAGTCTTGGGAGGGAGGGCCATTACGAAATCGATCCCGAAAGTTTCGAAATCTTCGAATTTGTTGAGGAGGTCTCAAGCGAAAACGTCGTTTTGAAGTGGCCTCACCGTTTGGCATTTTAGCTTTTGAAATTTCTGGCCAGAGATTTCGAAAGTGTGGTTTTCCCTTGAGAATTCCTGAAAAGCATTTCGACTGATTTCGAGACTTTCGGGTTCGATTTCGAAATGGACCCCCCGCCCAAGACTTCCTCCCAAAAACGATCTCGACTGGATTTCGAAACCATCGGGTTCGAATTCGAAAGGGCGGCTTTGCCTGAGACTTAAGCAAACCAATGCTTGAACAGAACATTGTACTAGGGCCCCGCGGCCTAACGGGCCCCCTTGACGTCGCCTCTCTTGTCGCGGGTGCAACGCCGCTGACAACGTTGTACTGGGGCCCCGTTGCCTAACGGGAGCCGCTACATGTTGGCCGAACTTTCGTAGCTGCGAAGTAATCGACGTCCCAAACAACCAAACGCATCCCGCTGACCACAGGTCGATTAGCGAAACCGACCGGGGACTGCACCAGTGCATTCGAATGCCCATGTCGAGTGAACTGGTAAAGGCTTCCTCGGCCGACTTCTGTGGGTGGGCGTTCTCTCAATGCCCGAAACATTTTGTTGGGCGTGGCTTAATGGGGGGGTCACAAATGGGGGGGTCAGAAACGGTCCCCTTCCGTGCCCCTTTCGGGCCCCTCCGGAGCCCCAGGGGGCTCGTTTAGGTACCGTTTGGGTACCTTTTCGGACCACCCTCGCCGCCCCCCCATTTATTGGGCGCCCGAATTATCCGGGGTAACTCGGGTCCGGGGTAACTCGGGTTTGGATTCCCAGAAAAGAGACCCGAGTTAGCCCTGACCCGAGTTGTCCCTGATGATTCGGGGCTCTGGACGCCCGAGTTATCCGGGGTAACTCGGGTCCGGGGTAACTCGGGTTTGGATTCCCAGAAAAGAGACCCGAGTTAGCCCTGACCCGAGTTATCCCTGATGATTCGGGGCTCTGGACGCCCGAGTTATCCGGGGTAACTCGGGTCCGGGGTAACTCGGGTTCGGAATCCCGAAAAACAGACCCGAGTTAGCCCTGACCCGAGTTACCCCTGATGATTCGGGGCTCTGACGTTCTCTCAATGCCCGAAACAGTTTGCCCGTAGACCTGCCACGCCGGCATGCAGGTCCACGCCTTCTCGAGCACCAGCTGCCTCGGCTCCAGCCTCAGAGCCGACGCGTCGGCCAGGGCGGACGCCGCGGGGGGCGCGCCCGACCTCGGCGCGGAGGGGGAGGGTCCTGACTGTCGGGGAGACGTAAGACCCGGGTACGGGGGACTCGGAAATCCCCGACGAGGTCGTCAAAAAAGTGACGAGGCCGAGCCTGCATTTTGACGAGGCCTCCCGCTGCAGACATCCCACGAAACTCCTCCTCGTCAAAATCCGAGGCGCGGTCGTCAAAAAACGGTGGCGAACCCGAGTCCCGGCAAACCCGGGTCTTACGCTCCCCCGAGATTGGAACGGGTCCTCCGGGGAGGGGCATCCAGCGCCGATCCAAGAAACCGGCGCGGAGCTCGAGAAGTTGCTTCTCAACATGAGCGTGCTCATCGGAGTCCTAACTCAACCCATGGAGAATTGGTCCACTGATGCTCCCCCTCTGCTCTTCCCTTACAATTGTCAAACTATTGGCATGACTTCCTCTGTATCCACATGACTTCCTCTGCTATCCGCATGGCTTCGTCGTAGTCCGCATGGATTCCTCTGCTGTTCCAATGGGCTCCTGTGTGTATTCCAATGGCGTCCCAACAGTCGCCCAACAGTCGTCAAACTCAGAAGCACAGTAGAGTAGAGCAAAATAGAAAAGAGCAGCTGAATAGACGAGAGCAGAATCGAATAGAGCAGAGCAGAGTTGGTGTTGAGTTGAATAGGAAAAGAGTAGGCGTAGAGTAGAATAGAGAAGATTATACAAGGGTAGAGTAGGGTAGAGCAGAAGAGAACAGGGCATATGGTAGTCGGGTAGCCTAGAGTAGAAATGCGCACAACATAATATAGAATACTCAATCAGAGTCAAGCAGAGTCGGAGTATAGCAGGAGGAGGAGTATAGCAGTATAGAGTCAAGCAAGGTCGGATCTGGCAAAGCAAGGTCGAATACGGCCGACCAAAGTACAGCCAACGTGCTACCATAAGGAACTAGGAACAAAATACGAAGAGGCTTTCCTGGCCACGGCGAACCTCTGCCACTGGAAGGTTCCCGGACCCAGAAATACGGAACGGCGCCCAAAACATATGAGCCTTAGGCGTTCCTTCTTCCAGCGTCTTGACTGCAGGGCACATGGTAGAGTAGAATTGTATACAATATCAAGAGTGAAGGGGCCGAGCGGTCATTCACCGTCTCTGGGCACGTGGCTGAAGTGAGGTTCTGCGGTGCGGACTGGTGTCGTTGTTGTTGTTGGTGGTGGTGTTGTTGCTGCTGCTGTTATTGTGGTTATTGTTTTTGTTATTGTTGTTGTTGATTTCTGATCAAAACAATGATTGTTGTTGGTCCCCCTTTCCGGTAACCATTTAACTGTTCAGTTAAAGCGCTTCTCCCGGAGCTCGCATCCGTTTTTTGTTACAAGGGAAAGCGAAAGGTCACCAAACTGCGTTGTTGCCCCCGGGCTACAATAACAACAACAAACCGTTTTTACACGAATGCTCGATGCTTCTATATGCAAAATACATCCATCATGATAGCCCCCCCATCATGGGGAATGTTTCTTGGACACTGGGGCCTGATATTCCCTCTCCCTGATCTCCGGCCCACGAAGGTCTTGACAACGACTTTTCCGCGGCACTTCAACGTCTACAACCCTGGTGGCACATCGCCTTCGCAATCCCCCTGCCCAGCCCTTGCTTCTAGGTATTGCGACGCCTGAATGGCCCAAAACCTTTAGGAGAGGCCTCGCAACCTCTGGAAAACCCCGTGGAAAGCCCCCCAAGCCTCTGAGAGAAACTTCGGAACTTAGGCCCTTTGGCTTTCCGGGGGCCGCTTTTGCGTCGGCCACTTTCTGATGGCTTCAGGGGAGCTGCCGACCACCGCTCCCCGCCGCCGCCGCCGCCGCCGCCGTCGTGGTCGTCGTCGTCGTCGTCGTCGTCGTCGTCGTCGTCGTCGTCGTCGTCGTCGACGTCTCCGTCGTCGTCGTCGCCGCCGTCGTCGTCGCCGCCGCCGCTGTCGTCGTCGTCGTCGTCGTCGTTGTCGTCGTCGTCGTCGTCGTCGTCGTCGTCGTCGTCGTCGTCCCTCGGCCAGAAAAACATTCAAAATCAGTACTCGGACCCCTCCCGGGGTCTAAACGCACTAATTTTTCGAGCCGCGACCAGCCGCAGCGACAAGCAGAGCCCCCGAAGGCCAAACAGCCTCGAACCACGCCGCAGCAAGGAGCAGGGAGAGCACAGGAGAGGGAGAAGGAGGTGGAAATCGTCGTCGCTCGTACATCACGCTCTTTATTCTCGTTCGCTGGAAAAGGCGGAGAATCCCAGGCGGCCGCGCGCTAGAAATGGCGGAGAGCCTCTGCCAAACGCAGCTGGCGCAACCGAGGGCTCTGATCGCGGCAGGTAACGCGAGCGCAGCGCGGCCACAGATGCATCGCAGAATGGCCGGGGGTGACTGGCCACTATATCCGCCGCCGCTCGATTGGTGGATGCCCACAAAGCCCCTCTTGATCCCCATGGCTGTCCGGCCAACCCGCCGCCGCCGCGCCCCCCTGGCAGGATGCCCGCAGGTTCCCCCGTGGTATGTGGACGCCCCGTGCCATCACGATGTTCTCGGGAAGCCCCCGAAGCCCCTTTGCCGCCTCCAGGCCGCCCCGGCAGGACCCCGGGAAACCTCTCAGTTGCCTCGCGCTCGCGACCCAGTCGCGGCGGCGAGTTGGGCGGGCAACGCAGCAATCGCAATGGGCACCGTGGCCCGGCTCTCTCGGGGGGGCGAACGCCCTGGGGTTGCTCGCCTCGCTCGCCCGTTGATTGACGGGGGTCAACCTCCCAGAGGCCAGAGCCGCCAACGGAGGAAGGAAACGCGCCACTTCGGAAAACGCGAGAAACTGCCCTGGGGGAGGATTGCACGGAAATGCGTCACAAGCAACGCGCACGGGCGAGTGTCAGGAAAGAGTCCCCGGACTAAGAGAATCCACAGGCATGCGCCCGCCTTGCGCTTCCCAGCCGCCGAGTGACTTATGAACCCCCGCAATCTTGCGAGAAAGCGACGTCGCGGGCGGCGGGGGCCCACCCCTGGGGCGGAGCGGCAGGCTGGGCGCCGGTGGGCACCTCGGGCCGAACGTCGCCACGATCGATGGCGCCCTACAAATGCCGGTTATGCAGGGCCTTGGTGAAGTCTTGTCAGGGTGGCCTCGCTCCCGGTGAGCGCGTCGTGGAGGGAAGCGACGTGCCCGCGGAAGCACGGGGCGGCTTTCTGCGCGCATGCTCAACGTATGAGAAACCGCTGGCGCCGCGAATGCATGAACATGCGGATGCGGGGCTTCGTTTTGGGGTCGAGGCAGTCGTACAGCGCCTTGCCGTGTTTGGCGAGCTCGGCCGGGTCCTTCCGCGCAGCCGTCGTTCCAGCGCTGCTGGCCGCGCCCTGGCGGAGGCTGGCCGCCCCCTCTCCGGCCGTTTCCTTCTTAGGCACGAAGCAGTGCTCAAGAGCAGGCTCGGCGCGGCCGATCTCAGCGCACAACGCCTTGCATGCTGCTGGCTGCATGATGATTTCATTGCGCTTCTTGATGGTAGGATATTTCTGGTGTTTGTAGAAGCGCAGGGCTGCATGGACAGATCAATCGATGCCCGCCCCCCTTCGGTCCGCGCTACTGTCTGCCATCTCGTCGGCGAACTCGGCGCCCGATTTCAATGGGGCACGCGTCGCCGCCCACGCCTGCTCGTCTGTCATGCTGGGGAACCTCGACTGGCCACGTTCATTGAAGAACTGGCACGTGACGGTCTCGTAACTCGTCAGCCGTTTCCGGGCTGGCTGGTCGCCGGCGGGCCCGGAGCGCTTGTTGGAAGCATCGCGGGCGGCAGATGCCCCGGCCGCTGCCCCGAAATCGTCGGGCCCCGGCGGCGCGTTGCCGGGAACTGGTGATGCAGAAGAACGGCCGGCTTGCGTGCAAGAGGTAGTGCTCTTTGTCAAACTCTTCCGAAATGTGCATTGCAAGAACGAATGCCAATTATCGTGCGAACGATTCAACGTCGTAGCGACACGCTGTCCCGCTTGCCAACCACTGCCAAAGAGCTGGTTGCAAGGGCGATCGCAAGTTATCGCGATGGCGATATGCGCGGCGAAAAATACCATCTGGCGTCCAGAAGCGAAGCGCTGTGAAGCCCCTTGGCCAGAAACTCGCGAGCCAAAGCCGGGCCACGGAAGGGCGCCGCCGCCCGCGACGCCGGAATGTCAGGCCAGCGGCTGAATATGTGCAAGCCAGCCTGGGCCCCAGACCGTGCGTTATTGCTCCGAGGAAGCGGCGGCGACGCGGCGCATGCGATGCGGTGAAGACTACGTCGTGCAAACATACGGCCATGCATGCGAACGACGCGGCCACGACGCGACACCGCGGCGGCAACGTAGCGAAGCCTTGCAAGACGCATCCAAGCATTGCGACAGCGACGGAAGACCTCTTCGGCCGGCCACCCGGGCAGACTTACGGCTGCAGACGCACTGCGAGTTTGGATGTTGCCTCCACCAACCCCCGCGCAGCCTCGGCTGGCAGACCGCCGCGCCGACCGATCGGCGCAGCGGCAGCGGCGGCGGCGACGGCGGCGACGCAGCTGCGGCCGTGATGAAACAATTTATCCACCATCTGCGCCAAGTGCATCCACCACTCTGGGGGAAGACGCCTTCGCCATTTCCGCCAATGCGATTTGCGACCGCAGCCCCGCAAGAAAAGACATCCGCCACTTCCGCCAATATCAGCCTCGACCACGCCAGGAGCTCCCGCGAAGGTTCGAATTTCTTGCCCGATGCGTTCCTCCAACGCAGCTGCAAAAATGAGCATGCCGCCCCGCGCGGCGAACGGCCTCGCGCAAGGGCCCCCGCGCGGGGCCAGCCGCTCGCAAGCGACGCTTCTGGCCTGACTGGCCACGCGATAAGGGGGCCGAACGAAACCCAAGCGAATGACGCGGCGCTAAGTATACGAGAAGTACGTTAGATCACGACGCGGAGCGGTGCATCTGCCATCTGTCATTTGCGTCCGCCGCTCCGGGGAAACACGCCTTCGCTGGTGCAGCCGAGGTGTTTTGCGACTGCAGCCCCACAGAAAAGGAAACAAACATACAACGACATGTAACATCCGCCATTGGCGACGCCAGGTGTGAAAACACTATTTGAAATCATGTGGTGCTGGAACGGTTCGCCCAACATCGATGCCATTTACATCTGCTGCTCCACGCAAACACGCCTTCGCCAGTTCCGCTAAAATGCTTTGCGACCGCAGCCCCGCTGAAAAAGGCATCCGCCACTTCCGCCAGCGTGGTCCTCGACCATTTCATGGGCTCCCGCCGAAGCCCCGGGCTCTGGCCCGACGCGTTCCCCCAGCGCAGCTGCGGCGGCGATGAGCAAAACAAATCCGCCATCTCTGCCATTTACATCCGCCACTCCAAGAAAAAAGACGCCCTCGCTGGTTCCGCCAATGTGCTTTGCGACCGCAGCCCTGCAGGACGAGCAAAAGAAACATCCGCCACTTTCGTCAATATCAGCCTCGACCATATCAGAGCTCCCGCAAAGCCAGAATTTCTTGCCCGATGCGCTCCTTAGCTCAGGTGCGGCGAGGGCGCGCGGCTGCGCTGGCGGAGCTCACGCCAGACGGGGCTATCTGACAATTCCCTGGTTCTTCCCGATTTCTGTGCCATCTACATTCGCCGCTCCAGGAAAAAACGCCTTAGTCGCTTCGACGAATATGCTTTGCGACCAAGGGGTGGAATCGAGAGCTCAGGACGCGACCCGACACGTGATGAGGTCGAAAGCGCCAAGGGCGCCTCCAGCGAATCTCCCTTGAGCAGTCGCGGAATATGAATTCCGTGGTTCTGCCGTGAGTGAGCGATTCTACCAATATTAATGTTGTTTTAAAGGGAAGGAGAAAGGCGCCCTCGTCCGCTGAGTTCTCCCAATCTCGAGCGCGAAAAATACCCGTACCCTTACCTAGACAGGGTGGCAAGGGTCCGGGGGGGCGGTTCGTCGCAGCTGACGGCGGTTGCACAAGTGTAGAAGGGACGGCCGATCGAGCATTGCAGACCGCTGTCTTCTCGAGGCGCACGTTAGCACCGATCGCGCGTGCGCTCGAATCGGCGGTGTGGCCGACCCCGCGTTGGTTGCTGTAGATGTAGACCAGCTGCATAGGAGGCGCGCCCCCAGAGACACAGATCCTGGCGTTGAAGGATCAACGCGCACTCGGGGGCGCATGCGCACAACTCTGGCGCGAACGTCACAGCGCGACAACCGCCCAATCGCGAATTGATCGATGCAAAGACATCGCGGCTCTGAGCGCTGGGCGAGGTCGCCAGAGGACGCCCCCCTTGGACGGCCGTCCGCGGATCACCCCAGCTAGGTACGGTTGCCCCCAGAAAACCCAAAAACATACCCGTACCTAGCCGGGGTGTCGCAGCTCCACCCCAGCTAGGTCTGGGTATGTTTCGGTGGTTTCAGGCAGGTCCCCGTACCTAGCCGAGGTGGCGGCATGCCCAAAACGCTCTCGAGCACATCACATGCCCTCCAGAACCATCCCCAGCGTGGCCGCTGCGGCCCCCTGGGGGCGCGACATTGCAACGTCGTTCCTCAGGGCGTGCCCAGACGCACTGGTTGCCAGGATGATGGCGAGGAAACGCATCTTGTTATCAATTGGGACAGGCGCCACCGCATATGGGCGGCTTTGAGCCGCGCCCGCACCACGATGCCCCGAGACGTCCCTAACAAAAGCCAGCGCTTGTCGCTGCGATCAGACACCCAACCATCGAGCGCGCCGTTGCGTCTTGACACGCGGATGCTGCAATGGCGCGCGCGGGGCAAGCTGACCGGGCACAATAGCAAACGCCCAGTCCCCCGGACGGCCCATCTCACCTTGGCTGGCCCCGGGTACGGGTATCTTTCGGACCAATGACCCAACCTCCCGTCCTGGTAGAGCGGCCTTCTTCTCGCGCCAGCGGTGCGCTGGTTTTGAAGCGGCAGAGTTGCCCCCTTCTGGGAGACAAGCTGGTACGAGCATGCTGCTATCCTACAAGCATGCTGACAACCTTGACCACCAATTCTGCCAATGTGCCTCGACCGCGCCAGTTGATCGCCACGCAAGGCCACAAAAGGCCAGGATTTCTTGCCCGATGCGCTCTTCCAACGCAGCTGCAGATGGGGGGCCCAAGGGGGCCTGGCGCGCGTAGCGCCCCTGGCACGCGTGGCGCACCTCGCCCAAGCGTCGCGCACATGGGGTCGGCCTTGATTTCCAATAGTTGCCCATCCAAAGATGACCGCTGAACATGCTCAGCCTTGGGTGTTACTTATTCGTTGGGGGATGCGGGTTTGAATGAGCTAGACTGCTTGCGGGCGGGTGGGTCGCTGGACCCCTCCCCCTACCCCCCCCTGGACTTGGGCGGGGGGCTCGCGAGGTGTCAAAGGATCCTTTTTCGCCCAAGCTGGCTCCAAGAGGGCCTCAGAGAGCCCAAAATAGCCTCCAAGATCGCTCCAGATAGCCTACCATGGCTCAAGCTAGCTAACAGCATGCCTCCAAGAGGCCCCAAGAGGGCCACAAGACGGTCCCAGTTGAGTTTGGCGGCCCCTCAGGGCTTCCCCGAGAAGCTAACATCCTTCAATAACCAAAACAAATGACTGATTGTTGCCTTCTCGCCTTTTCGCTTCCGATGCGCTTTTGAAGCCTCAAGATGGCCCTAAGATGGCCCAAGAGAGTTCCAAGAAGGGCCCAAAAGGCCCCCAAGACAGCCCCAAGAGCGCCCAAGATCGCCATAAGAGGGCCCCAAGAAGCTATTTCGATGGCCCCGGAGGGGGGGGGGGAGGACCGAGGACACCCCCATCCTTGGATCGATGGTCTCCAAATTGGCCCCAGGAGGCGCTCCATAGCTCCCAGGAGGGCCCCGAGAGAGCCCCAAGAGAGCCCCAAGAGAGCCCGAAGAGGGGCCCATGAGGGCCCCAAGGCGCCCCAAAAGAGCCCCAAGAGGACACCAAGACCCCCCTAAAAACCCCAAAGGGCCCCAAGATGCACCAAAAAGAGCCCCAAGAGGACCCCAATATCCTCGAATGCAGTCCCGTAGCTCCAAGATCGCCTCAGATGCTCCAAGATAGCCTCCAAGATGGCTCAACACCCTCACTCCTCTCCTCTAGTTGCATGCTCTGTTTCACTATATGTGTCTCTTCTTTCCTTGTCCCGTCAGCTCTCGTGGGCAGGGCTCCTGAATGGGCTGGTGGGGACTCGAGAAGCGGGCGCGATATATGCAGGAATCGCGCTCTCGCGTGGGACTCCCTCGCCATGTATTCAGACGCCGCGCCCTCGACACTCAGGAATCACTCTCTCGCTTTGGATTTCACACGATGCATTTTGAAAATCACGCTATTTCTCGAGACGTCCTGGCGATTCATGCAAGGCGCACGGTTAAGCAACCCGCCTGCTCGACCTGGCCGCCTGGGCCCGCCTTCCCGACCCGCCCGATAAGGTCTACCCGCCCGATCTGCCAGTCTGGTTCTCTGCTCCTAGCCCCTTTCTTGCTACTTTCTCTTTCGTGCTCCATCCTCCTCCCTCCCCCTTGCCCTTTCCTTCCATCCGTCCTGTCTTCCCCAACCCCAGGGGCTGCGCGACATACACGTAGAGAGCAAGACTGATATACCCCTAAAGGGAGCACGATCGAACACGAAACAAGCGGGCATCGGGATAGGTGTTGGATGGCACGCGAACAGGTGAGAGCGAACAGTCTTAAACTGAGTGTTGTTGTTGCTGTTATGTTGTTGTTGTTGGTGGTGTTGGTGTTGGTGTTGTCGTTCTCGTTATTAGTAGTGGTGTTTGTGTTGGTGTTGTCGTTGGTGTTGCAGCTTTTGAGCTCTCACGACTGAAGAATAATTGTTGTTGGCACCTCCCCTGCGGTAGCCATTGTGTTTTTGTCACTTGAAGTATTTTGCCTGGGGCTCGCACCCCTTTGTTTAATATATTTGTATATATGTATATATGTATACATGTATACATACATACATACATACATACATACATGCATGCATGCATGCATACATACATGCATACATACATGTCTATAATCCGTTCAAGCTGCTTCGTAGGCCCCCCAGATTACAGCAACAACGACTCCGGCCTGATACTTCCTCACAATGAGGCCAGGACCCCCGCTCCCGCCTGAAACTTCCTCGCATGTTAGTCAGGAGTCGCGCTCTCGCTTGGGGACTTCCTTACAATGTATTAAGGAATCGCTCTCTCGGCGCTCTGGAATCGCGCTCTCGCTGGAGACTTGCTTGGAATTTGCTCAAGAGTTGCGCTTTTGCGCTGGAACCCATCGCAATTTACCCAACCCGACAATCAGGCACCCAGGAGTCGCGCTCACGCTCAGGACTCCTTCGCAGCTCATTGAGAAATCGGCATCTCGCTGCCCTTCGTGGCCCCGTTGCAGCAATTCGCGGCCCCCTCGCTGCCCTTCGTGGACCCGTTGCAGCCCTTCGTGGCCCCCTCCCATTCGTGGCCCTCTCGCTGCCCATCGTGGACCTGTTGCAGCCCTCCGTGGCCTCGTTGCAGCCCTTCGCGGCCCCCTCGCTGCCTTTCGCGGCCCTGTTGCAGCCCTTCGTGGCCCCCGCTCGTTCGCGCCAGTCGCGGCCCGATATGCGGCCCCGCTGTCGCCCTTCGCGGCCCCTTTGCTGCCCTCAACGGCCCCGCCCTTGCTTTCTGCGGCCCAACGCACGCATGCCCTTCGTGGCCCCCGCTCGTTCGCGCCCGCCGTGGCCCCGTATGCGTGCCCTTCGTGGCCCCGCCGTCGCCCTTTGTGGCCCCCTCGCTGTCCTATGTGGCCCCGCTGCCACCCTCAGTGGCCCCGTTGTTGCCTTCTGTGGCCCCGCATTATCTGCCCTTCGTGGCCCCCGCTCGTTCGCGCCCCTCGCGGCCCCATGCGCATGCCTTTCGTGACCCCGCCGTCGCCCTGCGCGGCCCCCTTCCTGCCCTTCGTGGCCCAACTGTCGCTCTCGCTCTCGCTCTCGCTCGTCGTCGTCGTCGTCGTCGTCGTCGTCGTCGTCGTGGTCGGCCCCCTGTCCGTCCATCTTGGGGGCTGCCGCCCGCAAGTACTGCCGCTGGCCAAGCCGACGGTCAGCGGGAGCCGGGCCGCTTGCCAGGGCCCGGCCTGCAGGGAAGAAAAACAGCCCTCCAAAAAGTGCACGATCGAGAACGAGGAGGGCGGATATCGAGGGTTCGGGAAATACACGTTGAATGGCACTCGAGCAGGTAAAAGCGAACAGTCTTGACAGTATTGTTGTTGTTGGCGCTGGTGCTGTTATGGTTATTGTTTTTGTTATTGATGTTGTCGTTGTTGTGATTGTCGCTGTTGAATTCTCACGACTAAAAAAAAGATTATTGATCCTCCCTCTCCGGTGACCATTGTGTTTTTGATTGAAATACTTCCCCCGGGGCTCGCACCCTGTTTTTTGATGAGGGAAAATCACGAGGCTCAAGCTGCGCCCCTGGCCCATGCTTTACAACAGCAGCGGCTCCCGCCGGATACTTCCTCACAATGCATTCCCAAACCCCGCTCTCGCGCGGGACTTCCTCGCAAGTTATGTGCGCATCGCGCTCTCGCGTGGGGTTTCCTCGCATTTTTTTGTTGGCTCTACGCCGCTCGAAGGCGCCAGGAACAGACGCCAGCTGCTGTGAGCAAAGCAGCTGGCCTGCTCAGCTAGCAAACACCACTGTACAAGGTGAGTGCATAGCGAGCCGAGGGAGAGACCCTCGAGACAGAGAGGCGACGGAATGAGCAGGCGACGGCGCCGCGCCCAAGAAGACGCCAGGGGGGCTTTGCTCGCCCAGGATCACACACAGGCCAGAAAGTGCGAGCGAGGTGCAATCCAAGAAATCAGTCCGCCACACCAGCGAAGGCGTTGAAACGAGGCATGATATTGCCAGGAGTAGCACTTGCACCTCGTGCAAATGAACAGGACTGAGCCATCTGAGCAATCGAACGCAACCGTGCGATGCTTAAGCGCATCCTGATGCGCAGCGTGCAGAGGCGAGTCCTGGGGGCAGGCACCAGGAGCAGGCTTCACGTCCGATTCGCGGCCCCTGAGACAGACGGAACACCTCCACGCACCATACCAGAACTCCCATCTGTGGCCAGCAGTGGCCTCCTTGGACGATGGAATCGGGATCCGACGCTCGGCTTCCGAGAGATCGAGCGGAGGCCAAAGGTGTAAAACGTGCGCGGCCAGACAGATGGTCTGGCGAGCATGCAAAACTAGCATGTCAGCAGCCTCGAGCTTGTCCTGACAAGAAGGATGGATGCGGACAGCGTGCTTCGCTGCCGCATCGGCGTGACGATTGCCGAGACGCCTCCAGCGCTCGGTAGCATCTAAGTTTGGCTCGTCGGGATCCTTGTGCGCCGCCACTTTGACACACTCCGCAGGCTGACCGCCCTGCGCGAAAATCTGCAGACATGCCCCTGAATAAGCTCTCCTGCCCGACAGCTGCTCGCTCCGAGGCCGAGACGCCAGGTTGACAACATTACAGCAATCACTGAACACAGAGACCGACGCAGAGGCGATAATTAGCCCACGTCCAGCAGCCAACTTCGGCCGACTGCGGCGTCTGCGGGCACCAAACAGGGGCCCTGAACTCACACATCGAATCTCCAGTATCGTCAACCATGACCACGCTATTCGCGGCCCTGGACAGCTCACGAATGGGATGGCGAAAACACGACCCGTCTATAAAGACGTTGCCCAGACCTCCTTTCCAGGGGGCTGGCCCGAAGGAGAGAGGATCCATTGATGGTGCCGCGCAAGATACGGACCATCCTCCGACTCAGTGAGGGGCCTGGGGTAGGTGTCGGCGGGATGGCGAAAAGCCCCTGAAGAGAAAACGAAGGCGTCCTCGACGCTGTCCTTGGCAGCCAATGCGGCCGAGGCCGCACTGTCGTCCACTGAGCTAGCGCGCAGCTCAGCGACAGGGCCGCGGGATCACCCCCACAGTCTATGAAAATCAAGATCGCGGCCCCCGCAGAAGGGGTAGCGGTCGTCCACGATGTAGCCTAAGCTGACCGCTCTCTCTCTCTCTCTCTCTCTCTCTCTCTCTCTCTCTCTCTCTCTCTCTCTCTCTCTCTCTCCAATGAAAAACGCTTCCGTGGAAAAAGCCCTGATGTGGGCCTTCTGAAGGGCCGTGTACTTTCTCGAGGTTACAGCCTCACGCAGCATATCATAACAGACCCGAGGGAGGATTCCCCGCTTTTCATTAGAGAGCCGTTCCAACATCCTGAGGTACCCGTCCTTGACCAGAATTCTAGTCAGGGCGGGGGAGAACATGCCAAGAGGTAAAATGAAACCTCGATCGCCCCTTATGGCCATGAAGTTGCCCATGCTCCAACCCAGGCGCACCAGCGACATGCGGAGGGCCGAAATCGGACCAGCGACTGAGCGCCAAGAGCAAGCCTGATTGGAGAAACCAGCAGCCCAGGCGCGACGCAACGAGGGGAGGGGCAAGCCCCGCAGAAAAGGCCCCCGTCTGGCTGAGCCACATCTTTTTCGACCACCTGAGCATGGGGGCGCAGGCCGCACGCCGGCGAGGATCCCGCTCAAGCAGAGCGAGCGTGGTCAGAGAGCGCAGCTGCGATCTAGGTCTGGCAACAGAAAAAAACCTGTCTGCGCATTGGCAGCAGTTCAAGATAGCGCACTCCTGTGACGTCGGCCCCGTACGAAACGCCCGCGATGGGGGCCCGCCGTGTACACGCGGAGCGCACGTGATGTCGAGATGATACGATTGTTTTTTTGTTGTTTTCAATCTCCTGGCAGCCCTGGAGGCCTTGGCGATGCGAAATTTAGACTTCGCCGAGCGACCGTGGACCCTGAGCGCGCGGCCAGCGGTGTAGTCGACACCTAAGTTGACCGCGCTAGACGTAAAAACATCCCCTAGAGGAGAAAGCGCCAACGAAACCTCCCCCCTCCAGGGCCTTCGAAGAAGCAACCACAGCGGTTTTGTCGAGGGCGAACGAACAACCGAAACAGTTGGACACAACACCGTGGAGCCCCTTGGCCCCTTTGATGATGGTAATGAGCACATCCGAGTGGCGCCCCGTGCAAGAGAGGCCTTGATCATCGATGTAGACACCGAGGTCTAAGCCGGGCCTCCTGGGCAGCGAATCGCAACCGTCCTGGCAATGCACTCTAATGAACGTCGTGGCCATAGAACAGTCAGCAACGACCCCTTTACGACAGGAGTACGGTCCATCGAGCCAACCACCTAAACAAAGAAAACGCCCACACCTGTGGGCATGGATGCAAAATCTGGCAATAGCCGAGGGGAAGTCGTGCTTCGCGCAACGGATGGCCAACTGATCCAGACAAATGTGTTCGTAGAACTTCCTAAGATCGAACAAAACACTGCACGAACTCTCTCCCTCGGCCCAACCAGCCTCAGCCGTAACGGACTGGCGCCAGACAACGTCGGCTGCTCCGCGAAACTGACCAGCAGCCCAGAACCTCCTGGTGTGTCTCTGTTCCCAATCCAGGGCGAGGGGCCGCCAAAGGCGGCCCCAAAATCTGAACCAGGAGCAGAGCGCTCCAATGGGCCTGTAGTCTCCAGTCGGTTTCGGGAGCAGCGCGAGCGCGGTCACCGCGATCTGCGGGGGGAGGCAGCCTACCGCTTCCATCACAAAAACAATCAAACTCAAGCACTCAAGCGCCGAATCGGCCAACAAAGAGAAATGCTTGCAATGGAAGCCGTCCGCAGCTACAGCAGAATAATATTTGTATGACTTCGATATGGCCATGATCTCGTCGGCACTGAGCCTCGGGAAGGGGCGCCCCAAGGATCCCGTCGGGGTGAGCTCCAGAGCCCTGTCCACAGATGCTACTGAACCGATCGCCTTCAGCCTTGGTCAACGACAGAGGGTCACTGACAACGCATCCAGACGCCGAGAGCGTCGAAGACGGGGTCCAGGGCTCAGGGTCTTTGATGCACTGGTGAACCCTTTTGGCACCTTGGTCAATCCCCAGATTCAGCCAAGTGGGCCAATCGGCTCTGCTGCGAGCGGCGAACTTGGCACCAGCAGCTTGAACAGCTCAGTGCGCATCAGTATATAAATCAGCGAGCGAGTCAACGCCCCCGTCCGAACAAAATAAGGCGGAGACCTCCTGAGCCACCCGACTGAAGAGGGCCTCGTACTCGCACTTAAAAGCGGCGATGTTGGGCGGCGGCTCCACCAGCAGACAGTGCATCCCCGAAGCGGTGGCAGAGTCGCCTCCTCTTCGAGCGTGAATGAAAGCGCGAAGCTGGTGCCCAAGCCACTTCACGGCACGGTGAGTGGGGAAAAGCGCTGTGCCGCCCTTAGCCAACATCGGCTTCCACACCAGCTGGGGACCAAAACCACTGATGCACAATTTTTATAAAAATGAAGGGGGGGGGGGGGGGCCGACGAGAGGGGTGATGTCCTTCCCAGCGTGGTCAGCCCATTGGCGGTGAAAAGGCCCCAAGAGGACCCTGGCCCCCTGGTAGCCCCCATCCTGGACACACGCCAAGGCTGACCCAGCTAGCGCCAGCTCCTTATCCCAACTGCTGTCTTGCGGACGAGGGCACGCCACCGCTCTACAAGGCAAAGGGGGGGGGGGGGCGCACCCTGAAAGACAAGGCCTTCAGAACCGCAAGCTGGGGGAAGAATTTAAGCTGGACGGGTCGATGGGGTGAGAGCTCCGCGCCAGGCTGCGCCTCGACAATCATCACTCCTTTGGCCAAGCCCCCCGAACACACAAAGAAATCGAATGTGGCGGGCGGGCCGCGTGGGTAATGGGCGGCCACTGACGGAACAACGAGGCAGGCCCTCAGCTCCGCCACGAAAGCCGATGATTCGAGCACCGACGGCTCGAGATTGAAATCAGCACCGACCACGCACGGCTGGCCCACATCCGATAATTGAGTGCCAAGCTTCGCTAGGGGACTAAGATTGGCATCACTGAGCCCTTCCGGGTGGTGAAGGTAAGCTGACGCCACGAGGATCGGGGGGGGTCCCAGGGAGGCGCACCGAACACGCGATGCATCGCCCAGGCGTCGCGATGGCACCCTTGCCCCGAGACACCCCACCCACGACCGAACAAAGATAGCCACGCCTCCGCTTGTGTCCTGCGCCGCCGCGGGGACTGCAGGGGCCCGCGCCGACTTCCATCCTCGGCGCAGGCACCGCGAACTGGCCTGCGCAATATCATCAAACGAAATCAATCGGTGCTCCTGAGCGATCACAACATGAGCGGGCAAACTTCCAAGAGGGTCTTCAACGTGCCCCGCGAGTTGGCATTGATGGAACGGATCGTGAGGGGCACCGAATCATCGCACTCTGAGCTAGCCGTGGTGCCTCCTACCACGGGCGCAGGCAGCGGCAGACGAACACTGCTCACGCGATGGGTGGACTCATGGTCCTTGAAACAGACGGGACTGCTCTTGGCAGACCGTGAGGCAGGCGGAGGCGCCCCGCCGCCAGCCCTTCCAAAGGCCGTACATTCGAAACCTACACCAGGCTCAACGTGGGGAGGAGAGCAGACATCCGCTGGGGCTGTCCCCTCAGCGGTGCCCTTGCAAAGTGGCTGGCCAAGGGTCGGCACAGGATACTCAACCCTTGGACAACTGAGATCCAGCTGAACGCTGGAGGAGTGCTTCTTCTGACCAGCACTCCGCGACGAGATTGAGACTCCCCTCTTGCCCCATAGGCATGCCTATGCAGCAGAGAGAGAGAGAGAGAGAGAGAGAGAGAGAAAGTAGCTCTAAATGGCCTGCAAGACCACGAGAACACACGATGAAAGCCAGCGCGCAAATCGGACCTTCCCCCCTGGAGGGCGCTCGACGAGTTGCGGGCCGAGGGGCCCCGAGCGAACCAGGAAACGAGCGAGCCCAGGGCATCAGCGCGCTCCTCCAGGGGGGGGGCTTAATCGGAAGAGTCAGAAGGAGGCGCAGCGCCTGCGCTGAGGTCAGCTCGAGCCCGAACAGAGCCTGCGTCAGGATGTCCCCCTCCGCCTCCTGCGTCGCCAGCTCCTTCGCCTGCCGATGCAGGCGCCCCAGGCTCGCCAGAGGCCTGGGCGCCCTTGCCAGCAGCGGGTGACCGCGGGGCTGCCGACTCCTTGCCGGCCTCGGGCGCGGCGGCTGACCCAGGACAAGCGCCGTGTTCGTTAGGGTCCTTTTCAGTGCGGCGACGCTTGGCCGCCAGACGAGCGACATGGGCGCGGTGAGCAGCCCTGAGCTCGTCGACCTTCTGCTTGGCTTCGGAGAACAGCGAACCCGCCATGGTGGACAAGCCCTTCTTGAGCTGCTTGACACGGGACTCGATCTCGAGGCAGTCCTCTTCGTCGAGATCGAAGTCGTCGCATTTGAACAAGTCGCAAACCTTGATGTCAAAGACCTGGGACAAGCGCTCCTGGTCCATGACGTCCTCGAGCGAGAGCTTGCAGACGGGAGACGAGCAGGCGGCAGGGCCTGCCTGCTCCTGGACCAGGCACTGGACCAGGGCCTTGTGCTCGTTCTCTGCATCGATGAGGCCCTGTCGAAGACCCACCACCATGGAACGCTGAGCCGCGAACTGAGTTTCCAACTCGTCGTGTTTGCCCACAGCGACCACCATGCGCTTCTTGATGCCTTCAACCTTCCAGTGGGCCTCGTTGAGGCGGACTTGGACCGACTTAGGAAGGGCAGCTGGTGCAGTGAGGGCTCGAGCAGCACGACGGTAACCTTCAGCTGCAAGCGCTCAAGAATCACGCTCTCGCTTTGCCGTCCCTCACGATTTACCTGGAAATCGCGCTATCGATCGCGACTTCCTCGCGATTCCTTCAAGACCCACGCCTCAGCAACCCGCCTGCTAGACCTGGTCGCCTGGGCCTGCCTTCCCGACCTGCCCGCTGTGGGTCTGCTCACCCGATCTGCCCGTCTGGTTCTACCAATTGTTTTCTGCTCCTTGCCCCGCTCCTGCTAATTTCTCTCGTGCTCAGTTATTATCCCTCCCCCTTCCACCCGTCCTCTCTTCCCTTGTTTTAGGGGCTGCACTAGCTGCACGTGGCAGGTAAGGAAGATATACCCGCAAGGGGGTACGATCGAAGACGACGAGGGCGGGCACCGAGGATTTGGAACATGCGTATTGATTGGCACAGGAGCAGATAGGAGCGAACAGTATTACTTGATTGTTGCTGATCATGTTGTTGTTTTCGTTGTTGCTGTAGTTGTCGTTGTCGTTGACGTTGAGGTTGTCGTTGTCGTTGTTGATGATGTTGTTGTTGTTATTATTGTTGTTGTTATTGTTGTTGTTTGTTGTCGTCGTCTCCCCCCGCGACCCGGTCCGCGACCCACCCGCGACCCGCCCGCGACACACCCGCGACCGACCACGCGACCCACCCGCGACCCACCGGCGACCCACCCCGCGACTCGCCCGCGACCCACCCGCGACCCATACGCGACACGGCCCACGACCCACCCGCGACCCACCCCACGACGCACCCGCGACCCACCTCACGACCCACCCACATTGCTTTAACGAAGAAGTCGGCGCCTGCGGCGGGCGCACTGCATAATTTGAAAAAGTTAGGCGCCTGCGGCGGTCTTCTTCAGAGCCTTGCAGACTGCCGACGTCCTCGCCGCCCCCTCACTCTTATCAGCAACTGCGGGGTGCTACGTAGTAGAGTAGAGTTGAATGGAGTAGAAGTAGAGTCCACCCCAGTCCAATAGAGTCCAATATACTCCAATCCAGTCTACTTCAACCCGCTCCAGTCCACTTGTCCTTCAATCTATTTGGAGCCTGGGTTGGCTGATATGTTGATGCAGTTGTTTCTTCTTCGACCCCTGGTCTCCAGGACCACCCACTTCTTGCTTCACTCCGCAACACGCAACGAATGGCCCCAGGCAAGAAGGATCCCTGGTGCGCAGCTTCAGGGAGCCCGCGGGAGCGCCAGACCCTCGCGCGCAAGCCAGTGCCAGGGGGGGCCCTCGCTGCGGGCCCGCACCACATGTCGTTCCAGCGAGCGTCCCAGACATCCGACGATGCCATTTTTTAAGGCGCGGCCCCAAGAGGCCCCGACCCCTTCCCCAAGGACAGTGTTCCGTCCCATATTCCTTCCTGGTAGCCCTGAAGCCCCAGGATGAGCCCCAGAAGCCGGAATCGAGAAGAAACGCCAGATTGAAAAATTAACATCGTCGGGCATCTGGGTAACCCATCCGCTGCGGGAGCATCAAAACAATATTGATACCGCTGCTCCCTCTTTGACTGCGTTCTGACCAGAATTCCGAGGCGAATCCAACGGTGGTGAGGGCCTGCCAAGAGGCCCCAGGCGAAAACGAAGCAAGGGTAGCGATATCGGCATCTTTCCTTTCTCTGCGAAACCCTGAGACCCGAGGTTGCGAACACAATGGCAACATCGCGGACATCACGACCAGAGCCCCCGACCACATCGTTCTGCTGCATCTTTCCAGCTGGATCGATATGTGATCTGGCCATGGTGCTCAGAACCTGGCGAAAACGCCTGGTGGGACAAGAATGCGACGCCTGGACCCCAGGGATCTGGACTGGCGGGACAAGAATGCAACGCCTGGACCCCAGGGATCTGGATAGCCCATCCCTTGCCATCGCTCGGACGTCCATTCCCCGTGCATGTTTCGGCTTCGTGCGTGTATCTTTTCGCAAGATGGTCCAGAATGCTCCTCGATGGTCCTCGCCGAGAAGAAAACGCGCACGTGCGAGCAATGCCAAGATCCATGCCGACGACCACAGGCTGAGCGGCGCCCGGAGCTCGTCGACCGCGACGTCCGGGCTCGCGTCACAAGCCGCCGCCGCGTCGGCGACGTCCGGGCTCGCGTCACAAGCCGCCGCCGCGTCGCCGCACAGTAACCCTGGAAGGTCTTTAGAATCCCCCCCGATAGAGGGTAACTAATCATTTTGTCGGCGGCCTCATTGAAGGATTGGGGTCCCACCAACAAGGTGCAACTAGTCATTTCTGTTCCGCGGCACCCGCCGCGCAACAGAGGAGGAGGAGAAGGAGGAGGAGGGAGGAGGAGGGAGGTGGAGGAGGAAGAGGAGGCTTTAGAACCAGTCCTATCCACCGCCGAGATCGAAAAAAGAAGGGGGGGACCAAAATCGGGGATGGACAGACCTCCCTTTAGCAAAACGTGGTTTAGTGAAAACGACCTGCGGCCCAAACCTGGCGGGCGCAAACCTGGAAAATAACGGCCACGGCGCCCTCTCGAGAGCCGAAAATGGACAATTCACTAATCGACGTGTCACTGTTGGGGGTTCTGTCCACCCCCGACAAAACTAAAGACCTTTAGCGGTGAGTAGTAGCACGGCCAGCGCGGCCCGGCGCCGCCAGGGCGCCATGCCGCCGGCGCGCGGCGCGCAGGCCGGCGTGCGCCGGCGCAGGCGTCAGGGCCGCGCGGCGCGGCCCAGACACCTCGAGCCCAGCTGACTGCGGAGGGGCGCCACGGGGCGAGGTGCACACACGAAGGGGCCCCGGGACACACAAATAAGTACACACACATAATAGGATCCCCCACATTTTCCCATGTTTTCTGGGTTTTTGTCTTCCCCCCCACCTCCCATGTTTTCCCCTATTTTCCTGGAAATCGACGATGAGTTGTGTCTGCGTGTTTCTTTCCCTCCTGAATACAGTCGGACTCGATTGGACAGGACACGCGATAGGACACAAGACCCTTCCGAGTCACATTGCCACAGGAATGCGGGCCTCACATCTACAGACAAGGCGGCGCGCACTCTGAGAAGCAGAAGTGCTCCTGAGAGCCCCCTACCCCCTCCTCCATACCCCCTCTGCGCGTGGCCGGCTGCCTGCGGAGGGAGGGCGCAGCCTGCCCAGAGATCCAAGGGCACGATTCTTTCAGCCCGGCGGTTCCTCCTGGATTCCGGCCTCCGCGGAGCCCATTGTCGGCCCCGGGGCATGCAGAACGGATCCGGGACGAAAAAACCAACCCGGGGGAAGGGGTCGGGACCCCTGGGGCCGCGGATTGACAAAATCAGATCGGCGGATGTCTGGGCGACTGTCTCCGACGGAGTGGCCTTTGTTCAAAACCAGCGCCTGCCGTGGATGTCATCGCCCACTGCATCAGGCTCCCAGGCCATCAAAGACGGTTGAGTGGATGAGGGCTTCGCAGAGTAGGGAAAGATGCCGATACCGCTGCCCTTTGCTTCGCTTTCGCCTGTAACCTCCTGGAAGGCCCTCGTCGTCACCGCTGGATTCGCCTTGGAAGTCTGGTCAGAACGCGCTCAGGGAGAGGTCCAGGGAGCAGCGATATCGATATTCTTTGTTGTTCCCGCAGTGGATGGGTGAAATACTAAGAAAACCGAACGGGGTCGTGCTGATTTCGACAAGCACGCGGAAGCGCGCGCGCGTGTGGCCCGCGTGGTATTGTTTCACAGGGTTGGCGGGTGCGCGATGGTTGTTGAATGACTTTTGGCATTCGCACGATTGTGGCCCGCACTTTCTCACTTCGCAGGTATGACAAACACGTTGTGTGTAATTGTTGGAGGAAGTGTACACGCAGAAAGCCTGTCAAATAGGATTGTGTGTTGGAAGCTAATTTCACATCATTTGTACTACCAGTGATGATATGATGATTTCGACATGTGCGCGCGAAGGCATTTCCATGGGACCCGCACGGCATTGTCTGATGGGGATTATTGCAAATCGAACTTGTTAGATCAACGCGTGTGTGAGTGCACCGCGTGAAATTCTTTGACTGGATGGGGGGGTCGATACTCCAGACTCCGTACTAATCGTCCCCACGGCCTGGTCATCTTGAAACCGACGTTCAGGGGGGTCCGACGTACTAGGGCGCCCGTGACCCCAAACAACGGCACACGCGGGGGGGGATATCTCAGCCTCCTGGTCGGCTGCGCTCAAACTTGACTTCTAGTGCGCGGCTTGCCGATCGATGCGTGCGATGCGACAGTGGCGGCACGCGTGCTATGCTTTCCACCCCACCCAGGGGTCTGCGCCCGGAAAAAATGGGGAGAGATGCTGCGCATGGTCAAAAACGGGGAGTTCACAGGAAGCGTTCAAACATCGGTCGCAAGCAATCACGATTTCTTGGACCACAAAATCTGTAGAAATCTTACCTCATCCTCATTCTTTTCGGTAGCGCCGAGAGCAGCAAGAATCGGGAGCGGCGCCTCTCGAGGATCGGGAGCGAGAATCTGGACATGGGGAGCGCCAAAATTAAGAATCGGGAGCGCATTAGAACAGGCGTGGGGTGAAAGCTCTTTGCCTTGATTACAGCACTATACACCCCCACCCCCGCTCGCGGCCACCGCGGGGCACTCCGAGAAGCGAGCCCCAATCCGAAGGGAGTGCGCTCGCGATCGCACTGCCCCGAAGAACCCCCGAGGGATCGAGCGCCGCCGCCTGCAAGAGCAGGAGGTGAGCTAAGTATGATAGCAGTCGCTATCCAACCCCTGGGCATCAGTAAAGTAATGATGGTGATGATGAGTATGACGATGACGGCGATGACAGCGAAGTGTAACAATACTCAGGATGATGAGGACGATAACAACGGCAAAGGTGATGACGATGGCGACGAGGACAAACTTGCGATGATGACGGCGATGGCGATGACGATGAGGAGCTCGAGGAGGAGGGGGGGCCGATCAGGGCGAGGACGAGGTGGGAGGACGAGGAGGGGGATGAGCTGCAGCAATGCATGCGGGATGCGAAAACAACTAGTAAGAGGACAGAGGGGGGAGCGAGGAAGATCAGCAGGACCAGGAGCAGGAGGAGGATACGCACGAGGACGAGGAGGACTGGGGCACGATGAACTCGCCCCCGAAGTCTCCCCTTCCTCCTCCTGCTCACCCTCCCCCATCCTCCTCATTTTTGCTCATCCTCCTACGTGGCCTCTGCACCTCCTCACTCTCCTCCTCCTCATCCTCATCATTCTCCACTCCATTCTCCTCATCTTCATCCTCCATATTCGCCCATGGCCGTCCTGGCGCTCCCCCCGCGGGGAGGGGGGTGCAAAGGGGGGGCAACGGCAACGCGGCGACGACGACGACGACGACCCTCGCGATAGCGAAGGTTTCTCAAATCTCGCATTCCCGCGAGCAGAATTCGAAGTGACGAGGTCGACGCGCGCGGCGCCGCGAGCGGGCGCGTGGGCGCACGGCGCCACGAAGCCTACCAGCTGCTCGATGTAGCTGCTCACCTCGGTGCCCATCTACTTGCCGAGTTTGCGCTTCTTCGGGCCCTGGCGGCGGCGGGGCTGGAGGGGCAGAGGAGGGAGGGAGCGGAGGAGGGAGGGGGAGGGATGGGGGTTAACTCGGGGCGAGGTGAGGGGAGGGAGGAAGACAATGACGGGGAGGGGGGGCACCGAGAGGAAGCGAGGAGGGCAGGGAGGGTGGGGGACGACAGAAACGGCGGACGACGTAGGTAGATGAGGGGGGCTCGGAGGGAAACGGGCGGATGCGACTAGGAAGCGTCGAGTGGATGGTTTAAGAGCGGGGCGGGGTACGGCGACGACGAACCGAGGGCGATGACGACCATGGGCACGGAGGCGTTGAGAACGGATGGGCAGCCACAAGACGGAGAGAACAAGAAGCGCTGGGTCCCGCGGGCAGCTCGCAGACGCGACCAACTTGCGCTCGCCCTTGTTCGGCCACATGTCGAGCTCGCGCTGGATCTTCATATCGATCTGGCGCGAGATGCCCTCCTCGATCCAGCGCTCCGACTGCTCCGCCAAGAGCTCCACCGACCCCGTCTTCACGATCCAGCTGCGGTGCCTCAGCTGGTCGGGCACCCAGTACTTCAGGATGTTCTGGATCGCGTGGCCCATGTTCGCGATCATGATGATGCGCTCGGAAGTCGAGTACTGCGACATCCCGTCCACCACGATGAGGTCGTACTGGCCGCTGCCCGCGTCGTAGACCTCACGGCTCTGCTTGTCGGGCCCGTTGGGGAACTCTGCGATGATGCTCTTCTGGACCCACGGCGCATCATTAATCCACCCCGTGGCTGGGCACACGCTGCGATCGGATTGAGTGTCGCCCCACAAAGTCACTGCTGCCCAACTCTTCAAGTCATCTTCAGTCGGCGCCACCGTGTACCCCAAGGTGTTGTTCTTGCTGCCGTCGCTGTGCATCAAGAGGCCAGTCGACTTCGAACGAACCACTGCCTGGCCAAAGTCCCAGGACTCGCAGACGCGGATGAGGCCCTGGCAGCGGTACTCCTCAAGGGCTCAAACGAATGCCGCACGACAACGGCGGGGCTCGGAGACTGCCGAGGGATCAAGACGCTGGCGCGGTCGACATCGCGCACCGCGCCGCTTCGATCCCTCGGCCGCCCCCGAACCCCCCGAGAAGGGCCTGTACGGGCACGATGCCCTTGCAAGATCCCCCTCCCCATCTACCCCGCCCTCCGCCAGCCACCACTATCCGTCCACCACCCTCCACCCCCGCCATTCACACCTACAATGCCCCCCTGCCCGCCCATCATCGCACGCCCCCTCACCTCCCCCAGCGTCGGCCGAACTGACCCCCCAAGCGAAGCGGCAAACCTGACGATGGGGTCGCTCAGCCGAGCAATCCGCATACCTCCGAAGCGGGCGATCCTCGACGTCGAAGCCCTGCGACCCCGAAGATGAGGTCATCGCACGGCGCCCGGTCGTCCGAGGTGGGGCAGGCCACAAAAGAAGACCAGGCATATATGCCTTGGGCTCAATGGACGGGCGGACCAGGCCTGACAGGGAGGGCCATCCGTGGAACGGCGGCGGCAGTAGAAGGGGGCGGGCGGCTACCTATGGGGTGGACGGGGCACGGTGGAGGGCCAGGAGAGGAGCTGCGGAACGGGGTTGGACCAAGCAAGGGGGCGGATCTTTCTTCCACGAGCGATCTACCCCGCTCCTGACTCGCCGCTGACGCTCCGCCAATCGGTCGGCTTCCCGCGGGCATGGGGCGCAGCCGCTCTCGGCGACCGCGCCTAAATCCGTTCGAGCAGAAAAACAAAAAAACTCATCCCCTCCCAGGTGCCCGTTGCTTTCGAGGCGCGGCCGAGGCCCGAGGGGGTCCAACATATGGTGTATCTCACTGGTGTGTTAGTTTATCTAATGCTTACGGGACGGGGCCAAACGCCTTTAGCTCAGGAGCCCTGGAATGGGGCAATGGGTAGGCGGGGGGCGGTGCTCCTCGAGGTACCGCGCCCAGGCCCTCTTACAAATAGCACGGATGGCCTCCAGCGAATTACCCCCGAACTGGGCCCAGGAGCAACTCCCCCTGTGGAACAGATCGGGCTGGTGAAAACACCAGGCGCCTCCCGTGTTATTACGCCACAGGTAGGTACCTGGTGGAAAAAAACTGTTTTGCCTTATCTTGCGACATGTCGTCGTCGGCGTTCGGCGGGCGGCCAGGAAACTTGGACTTGTGAAGCGGGTGCTTCTTGTTCGTGATGGCGGGCGCCTTCCCGTAGGCGGCGAGCTGGAGATACGTTTTTTTCGCAATCACCCCCCCTCTCCTTTCCAATCCCTCCGCCCTCGTCTATCCTCCTCCTACATGCTGACCCGCCACCTCGTCATCCTACTCCTTCCTCACCCTCCGCTCTCTCATCCGCCCTCCTCCTCCTCACAGCCCGCCTCCGCATCGCCCGCCTCGTCCCACCCCCGTCTCCTCATCCTCCCAATCCTCCTCTTCCGCCTCCTCCGCCTCCTCTTCCTCGTCCTCCGCATCCTCATCCGTTCTCCGTTTCCTCCACCTCCGCCGCCTCATCCCCCCCTCACCCTCCGCCTCCTCGCATCTTCCGCCCCCTCCCAGGCACGGCGCGGCACGGCCCGCGGGAATGGGGCGGCGGGCACGGCCGCGCCCGCGGGGCAGCCTCCTCCTCCCCACCGTCATCCTCACATCCTCCCCCTCCTCCTCCATCATCGCATGCCTCATCTTTCCTTCCTCCCATCAACGTCCCCCTCTCCATCCACATCCTCCGCCACCGCCCTCAACCTCCTCCTCCGCCGCATCCCTCCTCCCCCTCCTCCTACATCCCAATTCTCCATCCACCTCCTTCCTCTCCGAGTGAGAGAGGGGGAAAGAGAGGGGCGGGTGGCGGGGGCCAGTGGGGGGCGGGGGGAGGGAGGGCGGGGGGGCGAGGGAGGAGAAGTGAAAGGGGGCTGGAAGGGCGAGAGTTGAAGGGGAAAGGAGCGGAGGGAGGCGAGGGCAATGTCAGCCGATGCGCGTGAGCAAGCGAAAACATGCGCGCGCAACATAATTGCACGCACGGCTGGTGACGCATACAATACCATACACGGGCCCGCTGCACATTCATCGGGCGTGGACTGCCGATTACGAGCGCGCCCGAAGTCCGCTGGCGTTGAGCTGATCAGCTCAACGCCAGCGGACATCGAATGCACGCACGTAAGTGGGATCACTCGCAATCGGCTTACTGACGGACGTGCTGCACATCAGTGTACTCCTGCACGTGATCGGGCGCGCTCGTAGAATCTGTTTTGGCAGAGGGACCGCGCCCCAGGAGCGCGGCGAACCCTGTGTGCGGGTCGTGATGCGAATGGCCCGCCCCACCACTGAAACCGCACATCTACCTTGCAATGGGCCAGGGAAAACGCACCCCCCCCGCCCCTTTGGGGAAAAGGGAACGGGGGGCCGAAAAGGGCACCGACGCCCGGTTGTCGCTTAAATTGTTAAGCACAAGGAACGGAATTGCGATATCTCTACGAACGTCGCCGTCGGTGTCACGCCCGCGACCCGCCCGCATACCTGAGGCGGCCGCCCTGCGACCCGCCTGCGGCCGACTCGCGAAACGCCCGCGACCTGCCGACGACCCACCCGCGACCAATCCGCCGCGACCTGCCGACGACCCACCCGCGACGCGGGCCGCATGTCGATGTCCTTGACGAAGGCGTACTTCTCCGCGGGGAGCTCTGTGATGTACAGGAACCCCTTAGAAATACGCGATCGCATGGGCCAGCTCCTCTTTTGCGGGCTCCTCGTCGCGAAACCGCCACTGGCCAAACGGCGCAAAGGGCTCGTGGAACCGCAGCGGAGGCCCCGACCGCGGGCTTCTTACGCGCGGTCGAGCCCCGCAGGCTGCTGATTACGCCAGCCACCCCCCCCCCATCGCGGTTCGCGGGGCCGTTGCGGACGCTCGGGAATATCGAACAGCTGCGGCCCCGATGCCAAGGCCCACGACAGAATCTCTTGCAGTTGGCGCGGAAAGGCAGGGGAGGGCGACGCGTCGGCGAGAGCGCGTTTTGAGGTGCGGGGTGGTTGCGGGAAAGCGAAGAGGACATCGATATGTACATATCGGCGGCGACGCACGCATGGGGAAATGGAGCAACTGCACGAGGGGGAAAAACTGCGGTGGCGGGGGAGCGCGAAAAACCGCGGGTAGCACAACGCTTGCGAACATTCGAATGGCGGTGGTGGTCGTCGTCGTCGTCGTCGTTTTCGTCCTCGTCGGCGCCGTCGCCGTCTATGCCGTCGTCGTCGTCGTCGCCATCGCCGCATGCGTTTTCGTCGCCATCGCCAACCGAAGAAACTCCGAAACCCGCGGCAACCGAACGGCAAGCGCGCAGCGGAGGCTCGGCGCAGAGGGGCGAGATTGCTATGTGGACGGAAGCCGCGACGGCACTTCTGAGGAGGAGGATGGGGTGGGCGAGGAGGATGGGGGAGACGGGAACGAGGCCGTGGGGGGGAAGGGAGCGGAGGGGGAAGACGAGGAGGAGGCGGCGGGGGAAGTCAGGAGGATGGCGAAGGGGAGCGGGGAGTCGGAGCAGGACTCGCGCCTGCGCCGCGGAACCCGATGCGCCCGTCGGCGCGGGGCCGCCGCGCGCTGCCCTGCCGTGCTGGGGGCGCGCCCCGCGCCACGGCAGGTTGAAACCATGCCGCTGTAACTGGCGCGCCGTCTTCGTGTCAGGCTGGGCCCGACGCGAGAAGTACACGGGCGGCTGCGGGGCCCGTACGGGAGCGCGTCCAGCCCTCAATGCCGCCGCCCCCGCGCCCCCGCGTAGTGCTGTTGCGGTCCAGCTGGGCGCGGCGCTGTGAAAGCCTGCGCCGCGTCAGTATTCGCAGGCGCGGCATCGGCCCTCGCTGAAGCGAGGCCCACTGGCGGGCAAGTTGCCGAAGCGGCCGCTCAATGCTTCCTTGAACCCCGCTGGGTCACGCCCACGCGTCGCAGCGATGGTCGAACATGTATCCAGACCTTCGCCACGAAGAGCTGCCTCGAAGTGGTGGAAGCCCGCGTCGCGGGACCACTGCGCAAATGTCCTCCTGTAGGGCGTCTGGCGAGGCCCCGAATGCGAAAGCGGACCTCGATGGGCGGCGGCGGCGGCGGAACGCACTCGGGTGGCCCCACGGCGCGCTGCGCTCGAGGCGCGCAAACCTCGGAACCGAGTGGTGGAATCGTCGTCGTCGTCGTCGTCGTCGTCGTCGTCGTCATCGTCGAAGTCGTCGTCGTCGTCGTCGTCGTCGTCGTCGTCGTCGCCGTCGGAAGAAGGCACTCGGGGGACCCCGCGCTGCGCGCCCCGCCGCCCCGCGCGGGAGATCGCCACGCCGCGTATTCAGCGAACCACTCCACGAGGGCGTCCTGGGGGGCTCGCACCTGTTGTCCCCCCGCCCAATATCGTACCACCACGGCATTCCGCATAGCTTCGTGGAGTCCGACGCCCTGACAATGCGCACCGCGCGCCGTCGCCGATCGGGCGCGGCAATGTTTCGCAAGCGAAACTTTGCGCCGATGCATTGCGCTGGCGGGCCGCCTTTGCCTGGGCAGCCTTACGGCACTCTCTCGCCGCAGCCTCTGGGCTCGCCAGCTCGTTGGAATATTCCACCCCCGCGATGCTGTAGAATTCGCGCATGTGCGCGGCGGTTGCAACCGCGCAGCGGCCTCGCCGCGCGCGGCGCCAGGTGCCGCGGCCAACTGCACTCTGGCCGAGCGAATTGCGCACGATGGCGACGTTGCGCGCGCGGGAGGGGTGGTTGGGCAAGGGGAGGGGGAAGGGGGGGGGGATGAATAATGGGAAATGGGAAGGGGATGGGGAAGGGGGAGGGGAGGGCGAACCAAGGGAATGGGGGGAAGGGGCAAGGGGGCGGGGGAATGAATAAGGGGAAGAGGGAAAGGGGATGTATAAAGGGAAAGGGGAGGGAGGGATGAAAAGGGGGAGGGGCAAGGGGATGGGGGAGGGGAGATAACCAAAAGGAAAGGTGAGGGGCAAGGGGAATGGGGGGAAGAATAAGGAAAATGCCTCGCCTGGCAGCGAAGAAGGCGACCCGACAATCCCAGCGGGAGGCTTCATTCCTGTTCGGTCAATTGCGCGCGGCACCGATTCGGAGGCAGCGGGGCGGCGATGGGCAAAGGGAGGAGGGATGCATATAAGGGGAAAGGGGAGGGGGAGGGGCGAGAGGAACATAAAACAAACAATGACGGGGAGGAACCGCGCGCTCGCCGCCCCCGCGGCGACAGGAGCCCCAACGTACGATTGTAAACGCGGAGAGGCCGCTGTCGGGGCACTCGCGGCCCCCCATCGACAGCCAGCCCCGACCCCCTTGACGACCCATTCCGCGCCCGCGCGCGGCGGTTGACGGCCCAGGCTCGCGCGCGCGGTCGCGCGGTGCATCTCCAAATGGTCGTTGGCAAGCGCGCGGGCTTCCTCGCTGGCCCTTTCGGGCACGGAAGCCCGCCGCGCAATCTTGCTGCCAAATATTCCCCTTCGCTGCAGCACAGACCCCACGGGGTCGCCTGTCCGCGTCGTCCTCGGCCTCGTCCTCGCCCGTATCCGCGTTCAGTCGGAACGGGCGCGGGCTGGCGCCAGGCGCTTCCCGACCGACGAACAGTGCCTGTCGCATCTCGGCCCGCGCGGCCTCTACCGCCCCCTGCAGGTGCACCGCGGACACGGCCCGCCGCTGGCGCCCACGTCCTCAGGGTACGCCGCAGGGAACGCCAGCGGCGTCCCTGGAAGATGGGCCATCCCACCCTGCAACCGCTGTGGGCGGGGGCGCCGTGAATTGGGCAGGGGCGCGGGCACGGCGCGCCGCTGGCGCCATGCCCGCGCCCCTGGAAGCTGGGCGCGATCGGCGCCTCTGGAAGCTGGGCCGCACACGCTGCAACCGCTGCATGCGATATGCCGTCAACTCGGCGCGGTGTCGCCCCTCTTCGCCTTGCCGAGCGCGGCCATCTGGTCATCGCATCGGATCCGGGAATCGATGATCAGGCAATCGCCCTGGAGGATCACTTCCCCCCCCAATGGACCGCGTGCAATTAATTCCACGCGTCCGCTGCTCCGCCGACGAGGGAACTCCCCCGCGAATGTGGAGGAACGGCACGACACGTACCCCCATGCCAGCACCGTCCAATCGGAGACTCGTCGTGAACCGCGCCGCGCCAGCCGCGCCCACGGAGGTGTCGGCCTCCCGCGGCGGTGGAGCGCATGCGTACTTGCGCCGTTGGCGACGAAGACGGTGGACGCACGCGGCGGCGTTCGGCTCCTGCTCGGCAGTAGGCTGCCCACCCCCGCGGCATCCCGACCGCCACCACGGGGCATTGCACAACGCATGAATTGGCTCCCAGCCGTAGAGTATCAGGCGCTGGGGCCACCACCTGCGCCGCGCGCGCGGACGTCCTGGCGCGGGCCACCGCCGTGGCCGCCCGCCGACGCCGCACCGCCGCTGGCGCCCGCGCGTGCCGCGCGCGCAACGTGCGCATGGGCCTGCGCGCAGCATGGCCAGGAGGGCGGGCGGTCTTGGGCGTTCTGCATGCCCCGCATCGGCGCCCGCGGCTGCCCGCCGCCGCGAGGGGGCGGGCTGGGCCGACTGCCCGAATGACGTGACGCGCTGCCCCGCCGACGTAAACGGCACCCGCGCCCCACCAAACAACGCCGAGAAGCATTCGCGGGCGCGCCGCCCATCCCATCCCGCAGAACGGCCGCGCGCGCGAGACCCCGCCGAGCCAAGCGCGCCAAACCCTACGCCGACAACGCAAAATATCGGACACATCGCGCCAGCGCGACACGGACACAACAAGCAAAACGCAGTTACCGCGGCAGCAGAAGGGCCGCCAGCACCGAGCAAGAACAACCAGCGGCCACCACGTCCACCGACACTCTCGCGCAGGCGCAAACGTCGCAACGAACAGCCACAACCAGCGGCATGGCGCCGCCCATGCACCTGCACGCGATTTGCGCCACACACCAGACACCAATTTGATAACGAGGCATGAATGCTGGCAAACGCAAGCAGCGGCGGCGGCAACTTGGACCGACAAACAACTGCCAACGCGCCCGCCCGATCTCTACCGAAACCGTGAAATATCCAAGGACGCGGGGGGGGGGAGGGGAGAGGGAAAGTGAAGCAAGCCCCGCGTGCGAACCGCATCCGCCCCGCCCAAGACCGCATGCGACAGCTGGCGTTGGCTGCCATGGGGTGCAGCGTGACGAGGCGCACCGCCGCGAGCACGACGACGCGCGAGCATCGGGGCGGCGCTGGCGCAACGCGGAAGGACGGCAGAAACGAACGAAGGCCCCCAACAACCACCATGGAGAAACTACACATGTGCCCAAATAACAAATACACCAGGCAACAAGGAATGCGATTATGCATCATGGCGCGCGCTCTCTCTCTCTCTCTCTCTCTCTCTCTCTCTCTCTCTCCCCTATGAATATAAAGCTATATGCATACACGTGGATCGCGTGCATATCGGAATGGGGCGGGCTAAAAGGGCCGAGCGCGATGGGTAACGTCGTCCTGCGGTGCCCGCTGCAGTTGGCCCGATCGGCCTCTCCGTCGGCATATCGGGTCGGGTTGCTGGCGATGGGCACCCTGGGCCCGCGCGGGCCTCGAGGCTGGAAAACGGGCCTTGGGCCTGCAAGCGCACGCCCCCATCCCCCATCCCCCTGGGCTCGCCACGGGCCACCCCCCACGGTTCGGCCGTGCTTCGAGTCCATCCCAACGCCCACACGCGACGAAACCGTGCGAGGCCGCCAGCCGCGGTAAGGCGGCCAGCCACAAGCGGGACGACCCGACGCCAGCCCCCGCGAATCGAACATGGCAAAACGCGCCGCGTCGCTTGGTACCCAAAGCCCGCGGCCCAACCCAGGACCTCTAATAGATTTGGCCGCGCTGGCCAAAGCTATCGGAGGCCGCGGAGCGCAACTGCCAACAAGTGCACGCGGCGCCTGCGCGCGAGAAGCACCGTCGCATGAGCGGGCACGAAGCAGTCGCGGGGAAGGGGGGGAGGGATCGAGCTCCTTGTTGTCGGGCGCGCGCGCGACGTGCATGCGGCACCGAATCGACCGGGCTCGAAATGCATCCCATGTCGGGGAGGGCCACGGGCGGTGGGCGCCCTACGCCATGCGGATTCCCCTCCGACCCCCCGTGTATTCGATGTGTTTCGAGTGGCCGTCGGGCCGCAGGCGCGCGGACCCAGGCCCGCGACTGGTGGCCTCGTCACAGTTTCACTCGGCCTGGCGGTCCAGTCGGGCCCGACCACTGCGCCAAGCGAAACCGCGCTAGGCCACCCATCACGGGCGCAAGGCTGTCAGCCACCCGCGGCCCAACCCAACTCCAGAGCCAGGGGGGCCCTGGGGGGCGGGGTCCGCAAGGCGACGCTGAATGCCCAACGCCAGCGGCCCGACCAAGGCATCCAATAAATTCGGCCGCGCGGGCCAAACCTATTGGAGGCCGTAGAGTAAACGCTCGTGCTAAATGAAGCGCTCGTGATAAGGCAGGCGCTCGTGCTAAGTTTAAGCGCTCGTGCTAAGGTAAACGCTCGTGCTGATGTTAGACGCTCGCGCTAATAAACGATCGTGCCAAGTGAAACGCTCGCGCTAAAGTAAACGATCGTGCTGAGGGAATGCGTGACCAAGTGACTGTGCTAAGTTAAACGATCGTGCTATGGTATACGTTCGCGCTGAGTGCAACGCTCGTGATAAGTATAACGCTGGTGCTAAGATAAACGCGCACACGGTGAACACCCGAGCGAAGTTAAACACGCGCGCGCGCGAAAACGTGTGGACGTGCGACCGCGCGCATCGGCTAACAGCGAGTCGGGCTGAGAAGGTCGGGAGGGGGGCGCAAGGGGCCACGGGGAGGTGGTGGGAGGGGAGGATGGGCGGAGCGGGCGGGGAAGGGAAAGATAGGGAGGTCCTCCTCCTCCCCCGCCCCTCCTCCTCCTCCCCCGCATCCTCCTCAGCATGCCACTCCTGCCTCTTCAATCCCCATGCCTCCTCCTCTATCCGTTAATCCCCGTCCTCCATCCCTCCTCCTCCCCCGCCGCCTCCTCCTCCTCTCATTCCCATCCTCCTCCTCCGCATCCTTGCCCCCCCGCCTCCTCTTCCTCCAAAACGAATCCTTGAAGTGGGTGACGTCAGTAACGAACTCCACGCGCATGGCCCTCACCGCCTTGGCCTTCGCCACCTCCTGGCGCACCTCGTCGCTGACGGTGCCGTCGAGCAAGTCCGCGACCCACTCCAAGTCGATGATCTCCTCCAAGCCCTCCTGCCCGTCGTGCGCGCCGATGCGATGCAACATCGCGGACTCCATGAGGGCGGTGCTGTTCTTCGGCAGGATCTTCTCGCGCAGCACCTGGATCAGGGAGCAGACCGACGCGCTGGGGCACGCCCACTCCTTCATGTGGCAGAGCGCCTTGAGGAACGAGATCGGCAGATCCCAGAAGCCCTTCGAGCAGGCGTACTCCATCAGCGGCATCTCTGGGCCGTTCTTCACCAGCGCGATGGGCAACTCCCCGTGCGAGTGGCCAGCCTGCGGGAACATGGAATAACAACGCTCCCCCGACCGCCCCGACCACGAGCCTAACACCTACCCGCCCGATTCACCATCACCGCTGGCCTCCGCCCAGCCGTCGCCGTCGCATCATTCCCTCCCCCCTCTTAGCCCACCCCGCACTGCTCCACCTGGCCAGCATCGCCCTCCCCTCCCCTCATCCGCCCTCCGCCCTATTCGGCTTTTCTCAGCCCCCGCATCCCCTCCTCGACCTCCTTCCCTTATCGGGCGGTCTGCAGATCGATCAAGCGATCGTCGCGGCAAGGGCCCTCGAGCTTGGCCAGCTCCGTGCGCACGGCCTGCTGCAAGGGAGGTGCCCACTTCACGTCCGCGCTCAACCACTCGGACGGTTCCAGCACCGTCTGAAGCACGCGACTCCTTCGCGCGTCAACGATGTGGAGCTGCTCGTTCTTCCGCTCCAGCGGCCACAGCACGGCCAACGCGCCATCGATCGTGCCGACGCCGAGGAACCACTCGGCGCTGCCGCTCTTCTTGATCATGGTACCTCCCCGCACCAATTGGCAGAGCCACCTCCGATCAAGCACGTGCATCCTATTCTGGGCGGCGGCCTGGCGGGGGAGTTCGATGTCGCTGTATGGCATCGAGGCGCCGTCGGCGCGAGGCGAAAACCACTGGGCATCCTTAAAGGTCGACACCTGGTGCATGCCGATCTCCTCGGTCTCCTTGTCCAAGTGCTTCCGCGCGACCTTCGGCTTGAACGCGTTCGGCTCCAAGCACGACCCCCGAGGAGGAACCGTCGTGGACACGTCCAGGTGCTTGAAATGGTGTGTCTTGTCGATGATGCCGCTATCTATGGCAACCGCCATCGTGGACATCGGGGACGATATAGTATTCTGCTGCTGGTCGACCCTCGTCTTCGCCTTGTTGAAGGGGTCTTCGACAATCTGAGAAGCTATCAATCGGGAACACTTCTGCTCAATGTGTTTCAACAGCCTCGGTGGGGAGAGGATCGCACGAAGACGACAGAAAAGGGGCGAGGGGGGAGGCACGAATGAGGGGGCGAGGGAGGGGGCAAGCAAGCCACACAGCCTCGGGGTAGTCTTCCAACCCTCCACGTCGAGCACGGCGAGAAGGTGCTGCACGCTGACCTTCTGGAAGACGCTGCGGCCGATCATCACCTTGGCGCCGTCCGCAATGCATCTCTTCAGTTCGCCAAACAAGTGGAAGTCGTGCCGCAGCTCGTGCAGGAAGGTGTCGGCCAAGGAAGGGTTCAGCAGCATCACCTGGCGTCGCGGATATCCGTGTGAGAATGTCAGGTTCCTCTTGGTGTGCTCGAGGGTCAGCGCGCACACGAGCGAGGCGAGGCGCTCCGCGCTCACGTCGGACTGAACGACCTTGGGGTCTGCCAAGCACATCTGCATCGGTGACCAGTTCGGCGGGATACCCATGTCTTTGAAATACCTGCGGGCCACCAGGGGAGTCATGGAGAGCCGCTCGCACTTGTACGTGTCGCCTCTGATCATCCTGTCCTCGAACTTGACCGTCTCGGCCTGGCTCCGCAACTCCGTGTTCTGCCTGGCGGCGTGCAGAGGCGAGGGCGAGGGCATCGTCGTCCTCATCTCCCTCCTGCCTCCGCTCCCTCCGCATCCTCCTCCTCATATCCCTCCTGCCTCCTCTATCCACCTGAATCCTCCTCCATCCTCCTCTATCCACCTACCCCATCCCTCACCTACATCCTCCCTCCTGCCTCCACTATACACCTCCTCCTGTCTCCGCTATCCACGTCCATCCTCATCCATCTCCACCTACCTCCTCCTCGTCTCCCTCCAGCCGCCTCTATCAACCTACCTCCCCCTCTATCCACCTACCTACCTCCTCCTCCTCCATCCACCTTGCCCCCATCCCCCTCCCCCAGGCGGGGGGGGGAGGTAAACGAATCAGTAAGTCGACTGGGGTTCGGGGGCGGAACGACTAACCAAAAACATAATTAACCCATTCGTGCCCAGCTAGCCTGCTGTGGAAGGCCGCCGTGCTGCTAAGCACGTTAATGATGATGCGCATCATGTGGTAGTTTGACATCTGTCCGAAAAGAAATGCTGCCCTGTCCAACTGGTTAGCGCATGATTGGTCCCAGGGTTCCTTGCCAGACTGTTTCAGCGTCAATTTTCCATTGGGCGCCTCAACGGGGGCTGCTGGGGGCTCGACGGCGGGCTTCTTCGGCGGGACCATCCTGTCGGCGCCCTTGAAGCCGAGGCTGAGCGCGGCACAATTGAGAATGTACGCGCGCAAGCTGAAGAAGCATGCATGGCGCTTCGCAACCACGATCGGGCACTGAAACTTGCCTAAATGCACCTTCTGGCCTTTGCATACCACCAGCCTGTGGTTCCGCAAATCCTTCCAGAACTCCTCCACCGCGTGCGAAGTGGTGAGGTCGACCTGGGACGGCTGCGGGGGGGGGGGCTCAGCGCGCCAGGAGATCGGGTCGGCCCAACCCAGACGCGTACGCAGCCGCCATAGCCAGACTTACTCACACCCAGACCCACTCGCAATGACTACAACACGCGCGCATGCGCGCACTCAGAGTCGGACCGCGTGCACTCAGATGCACATGAGCCCAGAGCAGTACTACTCAGAGTCTCTCTCACCCATACCCGCTCACACCCGTCGCTCATAATCAAACTCCATTCGGCTCAGAGTTGGTCACGCTGAGACGCTCCAGATACTTAGAGCCCCACTCGCACTCATACCCGCTCACTCACATCACCCCCATACGTCCTGATACACAAACACGCTCACACTCAGACCAGCTCACACTCAGCCGCCCACCCACGCCCAGACTCGCAGATCACCCGAAAGTATTGTGTAATAAACTGAGAGGATGCCTCTCGAGCACGCCATCCGAGCCCTCCCCCAACCCGCTGCCCTTGCGGCGGCCACGGGCCTCCGTGAGCTGCTCCTTGATGTGCGGCAGGTAGAACTGCCGCAGGTGGTCATTGGCCGAGGTGTGGCACGAGTCCTGGTGGTTGATGAGGGCGCCCCTCATCTGTTTGAGGCGGGGCGGGGACAGAGTGCTCCCGTAGCTGCAGTTGCCCGCCGCGCTCATCACCACCAAGAACCTATACAGGGAAGAATGCCTGGGGGCGCGCGCCGATACTGCAACGCATGCGAATGGGGGCTGCATGAGATGGCGCCCTGCTCCCCTGAGGCCCTCCTCCATCGCCCACCCCCATCCCGTCCTCCTGCCAGCCGCTCCCTCAACCACCTCTCAACGCCTCCTCCACCAAGACGCCGCCCCCATGCAGCCCACGGCACTATGAGGGGCAGTAAGTGCTGGGCCGCCTACCGCAAAGCACCCTTCGAAGCATTGTTAAGGGAGTGGGAGAGGTCGTAGTCGACCTGGGCGTTCAGGCCCCGAAGACAATAACTCAAGAAGTGGTCAGCGCAGGTCGTGTCTGGCCCCGCGTCGGGGCTCAAAGACAACAGAGGCCATTCAAATGGATCTCCGACGAAATTGCCAGCATCGTCGCGGGGCACTCTACACTTATGGAGCGGCACCCCCAAACCCCGCAACTGGTTGTCAAGCATGCGTAAGAACCCAAACGTTTTCAGGCGTCTGCGTTTCTTCGGGGGCGGGGCATCCTCATTGGTCTTCAGCGCCTGCCCGAGCTTCCTCTTCACGACGCCCCTACGGGCAGGCAGCCCAACCCCCGCTCGGACGACCAGGGGGTGACGAGGACGGGAGGGAGTGAGCGGATAGGGAGGGGAGTAGAAGACAGGGGGGGGCATGGGAGGGAGCGGGGGAGGGCGCCGACATCCAGCAATCACTCCTCCCACCTCCTCCCCCCTCCTGTTTCGTCGACGTCGTCCACGCCTCACTCCACCCCCTGCGTCCTCGCCCCTCCCAGCCGTCCTCTCCCTCACCCTCCCTCCGAGGCCCTCCCCGCCCCCCCTCCCTCTCACGCCCCCACCCCCTCCGCCCGCCTGCCTGGCCAGATCCCCATCCCTCCCTTCCCGAATGAGGCACCCTCGGCTCCTCATGTGGGCGCGGTGCGCGGCCTGGGCGGCCTCGAGCAAGTCCTTGTCGGTCTCGAACGCCGACTCGGGGATGTGCTGCGCGGGCACCTGGCTGGAGCGCGGGGGTGGCGCTAATCGGGACCCTGGGGGGCACTAATCTGGACCTCCTGGGGGGCTGCCGCCGTCGGGGGTGCGTTTACGGGAGGGCGCTCACGCTGGCGTTCTGGCCACACCCCCCGCCGAATATTCACCCCCGCCCCCGGTCCCGGACGGTGTGGGGGGGGGTCACGGGGGGGCTAAGTTCCCCTCTCCCCTGCGGCCCCGCTCCCCTGGGGCCCCCTTCCCGTGGAGCACAATCTCCGCTGCCCTGGGCCCCCCTTCCCTCCTGAAGGTCCGCCAAGCGAAATGGGCACCGAGAGAGGCGGATGGGGAAGGCATGGGGGGAGCGGGAAGGGACTGGGCAAGTGGGAGAGAGTGGGCGAAGGGAAGGGGAAGGGGCATGGGGCGGAGATAACGAAACCTGTAGGGAGACAAGGGACGAGTGGAGGACGGGGGGGGGAAGGGAAGGGGGGGGGAGGGGGAGAGCGGGGCGAGGGAGGCAGGGGAGGTGTCAGGGAGATGGAGGGAGGAGAGGGGAGGGAAAGGAAGGGAGGAGGGAGGAGGGAGGAGAGGGAAGGGATGAGGGAGGAGGGAGGAATCGATGAGGGGGGGCGAGGTGAGAAAAGAGGAAGGAAAGGACAAGAGGAGGAAGGCGAGGCAAGCTAGATCACACAGCGCAACGCAATGCAAGGCAATGTTTACACGTGATGAGGAAGTGCCATGCACACGCCCACGGCGATGTGCAGAGTACACGCGCACGCGCCATGTACATGCAAATTTTAACACCTGACCCGAAAAGGATGGGGGAATGAGGAATTGACAGGGAACCAACTCGCGGAATGGCTGCTTCCGCCGTAAAGTATCTTTCCTCCACCCGCATCCGCACGCCCATCCCACACCACCGCCTCCTCCATTCCCCTCATTCCTCCTGAACTTCCTCAACGTACCATTATTCGCCCGCATAATCCCCTTCCCCCTTTCCATCCCAATCCACCGCCTCCTCCTCCTCCGCCCCATCCTCCTCCAGCCATGGCATACGGCGCATGCGCGGACGCGCCCATGAGCATCGACACGCGCGCACAATGCGATGGCAGACGAGCGCGACGGCTGGCGCCGCAGAGCGCCTGGCGAACCGAAATGGAGCGCGCGCGCGTGCAAGCGGGCCGCGCACGCACGCCATGACACGCGCGCAACTGGGCGCGATGATGCGGCAATGGTGGCCATGCAAGAAAACAACCACGGGACCTGCCCCCCCAATAAGAGCGCGCGCGCTGGGGCCGCGCCGCGCTAGACCTCATTCAGCTGCACTGCGCGCGCGCGGCCCCACGCGCGCGCGCGCGCGTCGCGTCTTGAATTCCGCAGCAGCCCCGCGGCATGCAGGTGCCAGCGCGGCATCAGCCATGGGCGGGGCCCTGCCATGAACATGAGGGCAGGGAGGGGGGAGCGGGGCAGAATAAGAAGGGATGGGGGTGCCGCATGCGCCAGCGCGGCGCCATCGCGTCGCCACGGCTGTCCTCAGGCAGCCACAGGCGCCACTTGCATGTCGTACCCGCACGGGCGGCACTTGTGCGGGTCTGGGCCCTTTGGCATGTCTGCCCCGATCGCCCGAACCGTTGTCCGCGCCCGCGGGAGCCCGCCCGCAGTGTGGGCGGCGCAATGTGCCGCATAATCCCACCCGCCGTCGCTGCCGAACCGATGCGAGAGCCCCGCGCAGCACGCGCCGCCAGCGGCGGGCCGCGGGCGCGCGAGCTGCCGAACCCCATGGGAGGGGGCAACCTGCTGGAAATCCGCCCAACGCGCGCTGCGAGGCCCCGAGCCACTGTCTTCGAAGCCGCGGCTGCGCGGGCGACTGCATCGCAATGCCAGCGTCGTCCACGGCGAATGCGGCATCGAGCTTGTCGTGCTGACGCTTCCTCGGCTCTGCGTCCGCGCGCGCCTTGGCAGCATCCGCGCGCGCGCATTGTCAGCCATCGCTTCGGCAGAAGCCTTCGCCGCTGGCGAAATGCCCATGGAGGCAAACCTGGCGGGGCCGCGCGCGGGGCCAATCCGCGGCCCGTAAAGTGTCGCTGCGCGAGAGCTCCGCACTCGAAAAGCCAACGCGGCATCCAAGAAAACTTGTACAGGGCCCTCGGCCAATCCTTCAGGCCCGCCTGCGTCGGCCTGAGGAACCCGCATGTTCGCAATGCACTGCGCCGCCCCTGCCACTTGAACGGCCCGCAAGCGGGCGCGGGCGGCGCGCGCTGGGCACACTGCGGGGCCGCGCCCTGGGAGCCTCCCTTTGACCAGAGCATCGACGGCCGCTTTGTTGGCCTTGCTCAACTCGATTGTGTCGTCGACACCAACGGTATCGAAGCCTTGTGAAAAGCGAAATGACCAGCGGGCTGCGCCGTGGCGTCGGCGCGCCTCCCTCGTGCTCGTAGAGGTCGATAGCATCGAGGGGCCCGCGTTGTTTTTGTCGCGGCGCCCCTGGCCGCACGGAAAATTCTTGTGCGCTGGATGCACGTCGCCTTGAACCGCTTCATGAGAGACGACACGCCGCGCCGCCGCCGACGACGGCCGCCGCGCCGCTGGCGGCGCGCCGACGGGCCCGCGGACGTCGCGCGGGCCTTCTGTTGACAGCGACCCCAACTGAAACGGCAAACAGAATGCGCACCGCCGCCTGCGCCCGCGGCACTCATGGCGATTAAACGGCCACGCCACTGCAACACCGTTGCCAATTGGGCTGTGCACCCAGGTTGGGTTCTGCCACCGTGCGCGGCATGGCACCGCCGTACGTAGGGCCCGCATGCGGCCCGCATGGGCGCTCGGGGGCCCGCGCCCGCCCCGCGCGACTCTCCCGTGTTCGACGCCGTTGCGCGGCCGCCGCCCCAAGCGCCGCGCCGCCATCGGACCCCGCTGCCGTAGCCGAGCACCACGCCGTTTGTCGGCGACGCCCCACAAGCGATCTCCACGTCCAGGTACCCTGTGGACGCGTTGAACACCTTGGTCGCTGCCCACCTTGTCGGAATGGGGCCGAAGACTGAGCTTCTGTACGCCTGGCGGATCTCTGCCGCAGACGCATTCACGTCCACGTCGAGAATCTTCGCCGCGGCCCCAAACGACTCGAACATGCGGTGGGGCGTGTCCCAGACCGCTGGCCCCGCCATTGCACCGCTTCCGCATGCGGGGCGGCGCGAGCTCGCGGCGACGGGCGAAACACGCCTACGAAACACATCGCCGCTGCCAGAAACACCGCGGCCGCGACGCGCAGAAAATACAAATAACTATCGGAGCGATGGGGAAGGGAACGGACGGAGCTGCAACGAGAGCGCGGCGGCGAAGAAGTTTCTCGGAAAATGGGAAGGGGGGGAAGGGAGGTGGGGCGACGGGAAGGGGATGCGGGAGGAGACGTGAAAGGGGAGGCGGAGGGGAGGAGGAAGGGATCTGTGGGAGGGGCAGGAGGGAGATCGGATGGGGGGGGGGTGGAAGAGGGAGGGGCGCGGGGAGGGGATGCGGAGGGCGGGGGGAGGAGGAGAGGCGGATGAGGTTTTGAATGGAAGGGGAGGCGAGGCCCAGGGCGGGGGGACGAAAGGGAAGTGAAGAGGGGGAGGAGGGGCGGGTGCAATGGGAGGAGGGAGGAGAACACTGATAGGAGGAAGATGGGGAGGGAGGGATGGCGGGGGAAGGGGGAGGGGGAGGAGGGAAGGGGGGAGGGGGAAGAGGACGGGTGCGAGAGGCGCACTGGAAGTTGGAAATAAGAAAATCGGATGGGGGGATACGTGGAGGGGACGAGAGTGGGAAATACGAAAAGGAAAAGGGAGGGGGGAGAGGTGGGGGGCGTGCTGGGGGGAGGGATGGGAGGGAGTGCGCAGTGCAAGGGCGCATGGGGCAAGCGCGCACGGCGGGGGGCGACATAGGAAATCGCGCCCGCGCGCGGCGCACTGCCCGCCACCGCACGGCGCGGCAGCGCGCTCGGCGGTCCACCCGATACCAGCCAGCAGTACATACGTACCATCCGCGCCCGCGCCATCCCCGCAACTCCCCCGCCGCCGCGCCCCGATTCTCCCCTGGCGCGCCAAAGCATCCGCCTCGGGTCATGAATGGGCGCCTGCCATTCGCTCGCCGACTCGGCGCGAGCCGCAGCATGGCGGGGCGGCCGCGCGCGCGCGCGGTCCACGCCGCCTTCTGGGTCAGTCGCTGTGCTGCGCAACTGCCGCGGTCGGCCATGTCGAGCTCCACGTCCTCGAAAGCGTCGAGCGCGCCTTGGGCCGCGGTGCCGCGCGGGGCCCCGCGCGAATCCCCCCATATGTCGGCGTGCCCAGCTTGCTGATTGATCGGCGATCTGGCTCCGCCACGACATGCGCGCCGCGTCGGATGCCACCCATCGCTGTGCATTGGCCGTTGCACCCGCGGCAACGGCTCCAGCGACAGCCCCGCGCGCCTGTGACAGCCGCCGTCGCTGCGGCAGCGGCCGCCCCATCGCCCATCCATGGAACGGGGGCCGCGGGGCGGCCGCAAATGATGGATCAGCGGCAGCGGCCGCGGCGCGCGAGTTCGGGCGCAGCGGCCCCGCTGGGCGCACCGCCCGCCGCCGCCTCACGCACGGCCGCTGCACAGCGCGCCAGCATCAGCGACACCAGCGGCGCGGCGCGCAGCTGCGTTGCGCCGCGCAGATCGTCGGCATCGTCCAGCACCCGCATGTACACGTCGGGCGTGGACACCTGATGTCGCCATCTCGGCGTGACGCGCGAAGCGGCGGCGCGAAATGGTAATGGCAGACCCACGCAGTCGGCGTCGGACTGCATGCATCTTCCGTCTCCAACGTGGCCACGTCCTTCTGCCCATCGTCGCTGCCGTAGTGCAGCGACGCTCCTGGAGCCACCCCGCGACGGGCGCGTCGAGGCCATGCGCGCGGTAGGGCGTCGCCTGTGCCGCGGCCAGGGCCGCTCCGTCCTGGGCGGAACTGGCGGCCTGCCCCGCCTGGATGTACCCAATGATCTGCCATTTCAGAGAAGGACCCTCGCGGGGGGGGAGGGGGGGTAGGGCGTCTGGACAACGCTTGGCAACGGGGGGCGCGGGGGGGGGGCACCCGACGCGCGGCGTCGGTGCAACAATCTCTCCCTCCCCCCCCCCATTCCCCCCGCCCACTAATTTGGCACGGCGTAGGCGGGCGCGTGGCCCCGCGCGCGCGACTGGCGAAACGCGCAAACCGCGGCGCCAGTGTCGACGCACGAGGCGCGCAAAATCGGCGCCGAGGGCCGCGCTGCCCAAACAGAACCAAAGTCTAGGAGGAACAACACATTGGATATACATACCCCAGCCACAGACATTGATGATAACCTCGTTGGTGCGGGTGCCGCCATCGGCAGCCTGCATCGGCGCCCGAGAGCATGTGCGCCTTTGTGCGCAAGCAGCAGACTTCGTTTTGTTTGGGCCCGACGACGACCGCATGAACGAATGTTGAAACGCAAAATCGATAGGCCGCGGGCGGGTCGGATACGAGACGGAGGCAGGCCATGGACGGGTCTCCAGGCAGGTCGCGGGCCAGACCGCGGCGAGCCACAAATGGGTGGAGGGGCAAGCCGCGGGCGGGCTGCAGGCGGGTCGCAACTGGAGCACGGGCGGGTCGCGGGCGGGCATCGGGCGCGTCGCCGACGGACGGCGGGCGGCTCCCCAGCGAATCGCGGGCGTGTCGCGAAGGGGTCGCGGGGTGGTCGCGGGCGGGCCGACGACGATGGCAGCAACGCAACAAACAGCATCAACGCGGATGCCAACAACCGCGCGGCCTGGGGCACTGGTGAAACCATTCGGCCCCACTGAGCGGTTGTGGACGGCAGTTCAACGCGGGGGGGGGGGGGGGGGGAATTCGCAAGAAACAACTGGAATAACTTTCACTGGGCAACGGCGGGGCGCAGGCGCGCAAGCGCGGGTCGAGCGACGGGTAGTGGCACGCGCGCCACGTGCCACCAACAACTACTATGGCCAGGGCGGCAGCTTTACATAAGGATAGTGGGCATGTTAGAAAAGGCGTTGGGGAACTATCAGCAGTTGAATGCGGTGACTATGAAGATGGTTATACTATACGTCCAGAGCACGGTATTGTTGTTGATGTAAGAACGACTGTCATAATATGTATGGGTGTTCACGATTGGCACTGTAATTCACACTCACATGGCTGCACATACGCATGAATAGAAGCAGGATGCGCAACCCTGTATACGTCGACGTGCGATGGAGGGAGAATGAGGAGAGACAACGATATGCGAACGCGGCGCGCGCAGTAGCGCGCCTAACTCTGCGTCGAGACATCGCGCCGATGACCGCGCGACGCGCTGCGCCCGTTGGCGAAGGCCTACTGCGCCGCGCGCGCCGACCGACGACGCGCGCGCCGCCCAGTGTAACGTTACTACAAGCTGTAGACGTGCACCCAACGACACATTGTGGAATTGTGTGCAAACATATATATTTATAGCAGCATGGCATTGCAAACATAGAACACGCGCGTGCAATGAAACGATATTGCTAACGCAGCATGCCAAGCACTGCGCCACCCCAAAAATATATCTTAGGGGGTGCGGGCCAATCCTAGAACGGCTCCACAACCTCCTAAGATCTCTTACAAGAAGCGCATGGGCATAGAGTGCGTTTGAAGTGACTATCGGGGGGGGTGGGGGCGACGGTAAAAGCGCCCGCGTCGCTGTTGCGCGAACCAGGCTTCGGACCATAAGTTGCGCGAGGATGTCCCATGCAAAACCCATTGCGGATAAGTTATTGCACCCCCGTCCGCGCAGCTATGCCGCTAAATCTTGCAAGGTGTACGCGCAGGCAACCACCGCAATAAGCCTGGAGCGAAAAGTATAATGCAATAGCATGCCGTGAAAACGCTATGGTGACAACTGCCAGCCCGAATGCGCGCTGTGAGCGGGCGGGGGTAGGGGCGGGGCACTCCCATAGACGGAACGCGCCCTCCATCCGTGCACGCGTTGTGGGCTGTATTAACAATAAGCGGGAGAGGAGGCGGATGATGAGGAAAGGCGGATGGGGCGGAGGAGGAGGATGAGAAGAGGGAGGGAGGAGGGATCAAGGGAGGAAGGATGGGGGAGGAGGGAGGGAGGAGGGAGGAGGGAGGGAGGAGCGAGGGAGAAGGGGGCGAGAGAAGGAGGAGGGAGCGAGGGAGGGAGGGAGGACGGAGAGAGTGAGGGATGGAGGATGGATGGAGGGGTGATGGAACGAGGGAGGGAGGGTTGGTGGTGGAAGGTGCGACGAGAGCCGAGGCGGATGGTGGATGGCGAAGGTGGATGAGGGAGCGACGGAGGGAGGCAGAAAGGGGGAGGGCGAGGGAGCGGGGGAGGGGGGAGGGAATGATGGAGGGAGGTGGATCATGGATGGTGGCAGGCGGATGGTGGAAGGAGCTGCAACAGAAGGCGCCTGAGGCAAGCAGATGCATGCAACCCCAGAAGGCACATTCAACGCCACGCTGGCTACGATACTGTGGTCAGTGCCGATCTTCGTGCCGTCGGGCCCGCTGAGCGAGATGCGGGTCGACCCCTGGCGAGCGCGGCTCGGTCGAGGGGCTGATGTGAAGGGGCGGGCCTGCTACCTCCAGCGCTGCTGATCCGCCCCATCTGCTGACGGCCCTGCAGCTCCCCACTCCTCCCCCTCGTTCAGCTTCCTCCTCCTCCTCCAGCTGATTATCCTCCCCGTACTCCTCATTCCTCCTTCTCCCATTTCTACACCCCATTCCTCCTTCTCCTCCTGCTGCGGCAGACCACGAGGGAAAGGAGACAGAAGGGGGCATGCCAGAGGCCTGGGCAAGGCAAGGGGCGGGGCGGGGCACGATGAATGATAAGCCTGGCAGGGGGAGATGCGGCAAAGCTGCGTCCTCGAACTCTGCTCTCGATGCCGCCACGTACCTGCACAACATGCTCTCCGTGTGGCGCTGGTTCTTCGGGTTGTAGTACGATGCGCGCACGGTCGAGGGCAGGGGGTTCTCGCCCATGGTGACGATCCCGTCGAGGCCGCGGTGCGGGTACCCCACGAGGAACGTGCTCTCGAGCTGCTTGGTGACCGCGGTCAGCACCTGAAGATGCAGGCGCCGCGGGCACAGAACACATACAGATACTGACTGCGAGTGCCGAACATGCTGAACGTCACCCCCCCCCGAAACAAAAGGGCTTACCATGCCAGTGCGGCGCGTGCAACGTGTATGTTTATATTGATGCACCCCGCACCCGCAAGCTGCACTCACATCGACTCCGATCGACGAGCGGCAGACGAGCATGGGGCCACGGGCATCGGCGCTCCCTGCGCTGCGGGGAGAACTCGATAGAACAAATGACACGCATGAAAACAAGAGCGGGAAAAAAAGCGAATGCGCCTGGCCGAAGATCTTCTCCAAGGTATCACTGTGCTCCTGCACGGCGAAGTTGTGGAGCGAAATGAGGAAGGTCTTGATGTCCACCCCGTCCAACCCGATCAGCCTGTCCATCTGGACGGATATGCACCTGCAGTGGGGGACAGCGCCGCTGTCGAAGATGGCTCGGACGTGCTCCACGTGCACGATGCCCTGGCGGACCTCGATGACAGCAGGGCACCTCCCGACGTGGAAGTCGCCCACCTGGAGACGTTGATTTTACACCGATGCCCACCCCCACATTCCCGACAACACCCGCCCTGCTAGCACTGCAAATGCCGCTGGCAAAACAAGTATTCAAATCCCCCACCCCAGAACGTCTGAAACCGCTGCCAGTGCCCCATCTGCCATCCGCTATGCCCGTTGTCCCCGCCCACCCTCACCGCACCCCTCCACCCACACTCGACCTCGCTCGAGGCCCTCGGGCCCCGCCTCAACCCCTCGTCCCCGCGGCGCCGACGGCCCGCGCCCAATCCGAACAGCGGTGTCGCTGCGACCCTGCGCCGAGCCGCACGCAGGCCTCATTTGCCCCCCTGGCCCGAGCCACCTTGATCGACTGATGATCTATTCGAATGGGTATCTGCATGTCAGCTGGCAGCTTGGCGATGAGGTCATTGAAGACCTTCTCGCACGCAATCTTGGAGTCAGACTGCAGGAGGCCGTGTCGGGTGTGGGTGGCGAAGCTACTGCGGAGCGCCAGCAAGACGGTAAACCCCAAGCTAATGGATGGAAACATCAGGCACCGCTCTGCGTCAGTATCATCATCTTCCAGACGGCCATATGGTACAGAAGGCCGCAGGCACAGGCCACTGCCGCCGAACCTCTGCGACGTGGCCTCCCAGCGCTTGCGGCGTTTGTGGAACCACCCGCTCGCGTCAGCGTGACTGTCCCTCAGGCCGAGGGCCACTGTCATCTTCAGGAAGTCGAAGTACAACCTCCCCGACAACCTCTCGCTCTCAAATGCAGCCCCCTCGAAGACAATGCCAGAATCGCCAGGCCCCTCTGGCGTGATCTGGAACTTCCCCATCCTGTGCCGCGAGACGATGTCCCGAATCTTAACCTTCTCGCCTGTCGCCGAAAACTGCACCGTAAACGTGTGCTCCATATCTGGGCGACCTCCATAAACTGCAGCCGTCATCAAGTTCTGGGCATACTGCCCTGGCGACGCGTCGTTCTCGTCCGCGGGCTGGACCTCGCACAAGCACCGCGGGTCGTCGGGATCCATGTCCAGGGTCCACTCCTCGGGTGGGAGGGCAGCTGAGACATGGAGAAGAGCCCGCCCCCCCTACCGATCGCCCGAAACTAACGACCACGGAAACGCATGGAAAGCAAAGTAAAGCTCGACCTACAACTACTTAGATATACACCGTTTCGCACGGTGGCTCTTTGGCGGCAGGGAGCACTGCCGACTGGAGGGTCACGTTGTTCACCAAGATCTGTGCCACCGTGCCATCGGGCCGCCCGTCCGAGACTATACGGTAGTGCCTCGTCGAAGCCTGTAGCTTAGACAGAATGCTCGGTCGAGCCCCCTGGCTCGAGCCGCGACTGCCGCTTGGGCGGCGCGTCTCGGATCATGCACGGGAGAGGGGGCAAAGTCGGACCGAACGGGGCGCCCTGAGAACGGGGGCGACCGCGGCGCCCCCCCCCCCCCCCCATCACAGCTCAAGGCGAGTGCAGCTCGACCGGCGTCTCTGGCGAGACTGCGGGCGGACCCCGCACTGCGGTCGGACAGAGTGGCGAATATCGAAAGGAGCCCTGCGAGAGACCCAGCCGTCAGCGGCGGCGGGGGTGGGCGGGCATGCAGGAGGCTGCGACGCACGAGGGAAGCAGGGGAGGCACAGCCACGTATGCGAGGACACGGGGCGCCTACACGTCAGGCCATGGGGCGCCAGACATCGGGGTCCCCATGGGGCTCTTCGCGCGCCCGAATCCCGACCCGACCACTCAGCGAGGCCATAAGAAACCAGACTGCGAATGCACAGGGCATCACCCACCCACGATGCGAAAGCCATGGGCCATAAGAAACCAGACTGCGAAGCCACAGGTCACAGCGATGACATAAGACACCAGATCGCAAAACCGCTGTCCATAAGAAACCAGACTGCGAAACCACAATGCATACGCCAGCGATGCCATGAGAAACCAGACTGCGATGACACGGGGAAAGCATGGTCGGTTCGCTGACGATCGGCCCCCGACTGTGCATGGTATATATTTGGGGGTGCGGCGGCCGCTCGAAGAGCAAGATACCAATGGGCACCCCAGCCCACTGCCCCTGACTGTTCTCATGCCTTCTACAGCCCCGCACGAAGGCCCGAGCCACCCCCGATCGAAGGTCTGCGCGAACAGCGACACATCTTCACTCAGAATCTGAATAAGGGTGCCGCTGCTGGAGGATGGTCTCAAGCTTCTGCACCCTGGCCTCCAAGGCGGACAAGCGGGAGGACATGTTCGCGAGGTTCACCTCCCATGCCGCCCTGATAACCGTGCTGCGTCCCAACTCATCCCCATTCCCTGGGCTGCCCCCCCCCCCCCTCCCCTCGACGCCCCGCTCCTCACCGCTGCTATCATTCCCGCCGTCGATCGGCCCAGTTCCCCCGCGCGCACGGAGCCAGCCTGTCTTCGGCCCCCTCCCCACCGAGCGCATCCGCCTTCCCCAGCCAGGCGGATCCAACTAGCATGAGCATTACGACGCCGCAGCCCGCACTGCTCTCATCCACCCGCCCATTTCGATCCGCAACCCCCATTTCCCCGATCCTCATGCTCATCGCAGCTCCCGCCGCATCGCCTCACGCTGCCGCTCCCTGCCTGCAGACCCTGCCCGCCCGCCCTCCCCTCCTGGTCGACGGAGAGTCCAGGCGCTGATGATGATGCAGCTGTTGTTACCGTCGGCGGTGGCGGCGGTGCTGCTTCTTCCGACGGTGCACCCCGAAGGCGGAAGGTGCGATCTGACGACGCCCCCGAATGCGGCGACCGCGATCCCGAATCCTCGCGCGCCATCGGCGCGCGCATGTTCACGGAAGTTCAGTGGGGCGGGGTAAAAGGGGCGAGGGGCGCCGCGCCAGCTCGACCCGTCGGGCGGCGGGATGGACACATGATGGGGGAGAGCCCCTGACTTACCCAGACCGATGGGCATCGACGATCGCAATCATATTTCGTTTTTCCTGCAGCAAAGCGCACCTATCCGCGCGGCCTCTCGACCCCTGGGCGCGTGCACGGCGCAGACAGAGCGAGGCTGGCCGAAAGCAGCGGGGACCGTGCACGACAACAGTGTGCGATGCGATCATACCTCGAGATCGGCCGAGCGTCGAAGCCGATCGGGGGCGAGACGGGGTGAGGCGAGAGCGCGGGAGGGAGTGGGTAAGGCGATCGCGGGGGAGGGGCTGCGAGGCCACGATGAATGGAGGGGTGGGGGAGGGGAGGTGTGACTTTGAGAAGGGCTGGAGGCGGGCGGAAGGAGTAAATGGGGAGTGAGAGGGAGGGGGCAAGATTACTTGGGAGTGAAATGGGAAAGAGGTGAAATAGTGAGCGAGAAGTAACAGGGTTCGAGGGGTGAGCTCGTGTAAAAAGGGGGTGAGATGTGGCGCATTGAGGGAGGGGGTGCGAGAGGGGAGCCGTCAAAAAGCACAATCTCAAACCATGAGCTCCTCCTCCTCCTCCTCATCCTCATCCTCCTCCCCCTCCTCCCCCTCCTCCCCCCCCTCCCCCTCCCGCCCTCCTCCCTCATCCCTCCCTCATCCCTCCTCCCTCTGCCCTCCTCCTCCTCCCTCCTCCATTCCCTCCTCCCCCCTCCATCCTCTCAGCTCCTCCTCCTCCTCCTCCCCCGCCCCCTCCCCCCCCCCAGCTCAACCTCGCCCTCGTCCGCCATAGGGGGGTTCCAAGTACGGCCCCGCGCAAGAAACTGCCATTCTCCCAACCCCGCGAGGGGCAATCCCCACGGCGGCGGGCTCAATCTCCAGCCCGAAACTTCAAAAGAGGCCAGCACGACAATGTCAATGCCAGGGCCATCCAATCCGAGCGAAACGAGGCTGGGCCGCCTCCGAACCCCCTCCCCGAAGAACTAGAGCGACAGCTCACGAGTTGGTGAGCGGGGCAACGACGGGGCCCTCCACAGAGCGCCTGGGACGCTTGCGCTTGCACTGCTCGTACATCGCTTCGTCGACGGTGACCTCGCGCTGCTGCTTGGTCTCCTTGTTGTTCTCAATGAACTTCGCGAGCTTGTCCTTCGCCTCCCCGAGCTGGCCCTTCTTCTTCGCGCCGAACAGCTGGACCACCTTCACCTTGTTATCACGAGGATGTGCGCCGCCGCGTCGTTCCAGTTGTCCTTGATGTCTTTGCCTACGGGGGGCGCGACGACGAGGGCGACGGCGACGACGACGACGACGACCACGACGACGACGACGACGACGACGACCACCACGACGACGCCGACGACGACGACGGCGACGACGACGACGACGACATCCTCATTACCATCCCTCGTCCTCATCCGCATCCTCATCATCTCCCTCATCATCGCCATCAGCATCATCATCATCACCATCGAAATCATCATCATGATCATCGTTATCCTCATCCCCATCCCTATCCTATCACCATTACACTATTACCATCATCATCGGCATCCTCATCATCATCATCATCCTTAGCCTCATCATACTTAACCTCAATATCCTCATTATTATCATCTTCCTCGTGCGCATCATCATTATCATCATCGTCATCATCCTTATCCTCATCAGCATACTCATCATCCCCCTCATCATCATAATTATCCTCATCATCTCCCTCACCTGCATCATACCCCCTCATCATCATCCCCATCCTCCATCCTCATCCCCGCCCCCTGTCGCCGTCGGGCCACTGCTCCGACAACTCGCGGTCCGTGCCCGCGATGTGGTTGTGCACGATGTCCTCGGGGCGGGGGGATGGGGGGCGCCGAGGGCGGGGGGCAGCGAGCGGAGAGGAGGGATGATGAGCATAAGAGCGGAAAGGGCGAGGAGGAAGGGGGGAGGAAGAGGAGGAAGGGGAATAACTCCTCCTCCTCCCTTCCTCCTCCTCCCTTCCTCCCCCCCTCCCTTCCTCCTCCTCCCCCTCATATCCCTCCGCGCCCTCCTCCTCCTCATCCTCCTTCCCATTGCCCTCAAACGACGTTTCGGCGTCGCGCGCTGCCCCCGACGCGTCCTTGGCGTTGGCGTCAATGGCGCCGTCCGAGCCCGCCGCGGGCTTCTGCACCGAGAAGCAGCAGTGCGGAGCCAACCGCACGATCTCCCCACCCCGCCAGGCGGCGGTAAAAAAAACCGCCCTCTCGGTTGAGAGCCCCGCGGTCGATGATCTGGGCCCTCAAGAACTTCGCGAACGTGTCCTTCACCATCATGTCGCCCGCGATCGGGAACGAACGCGGCAGACCTGGCAGGAGGGGTCCTCATCCTCATCCTCATACTTCCACTCCTCATCCTTCAACTTATCATCCTCCCACTCTTCATCATCATCCTCTTCCTTCCTCATCGTTCCATCGCCCCCTGCACTATCCAATCGCTCTCCTGCGCCACCCCATCGCTCATCCTCCTCCCTATCGGGCTATATGTCTTACCTCCTCCTCCTCCTCCTCCTTCCATCGATCCCTGCACTATCCCGTCGCACATCCTCACCTTCCCTTTTCACTCCCTCCCATCACCCGCTGAACTCGCATCTCCTACACTCACCCCCTCAACCCACACCCCCATGTCCGCCCGCCCGCCCAAAACCAACATGAGGGCGATGAGTGGAAGGATGGGGAGTGGAAGGATGAGGAATTGCAGTGCGGGGATGAGGAGTGGAGGGATGAGGAGTGGAAGGATGAGGATGAGGATGAGGAGTGGAGTAGACGGGCGAGGAGGAGGAGTGGAAGGAGGAGGAGTGGAAGGATGAGGATGAGGAGGAGGAGTGGAATAATGAGGGCTGACCCGAAAGATAATCCATCGCGGCAGCCACGCGCTCGGCCTTCTGGCAGATCCACGCCGCGGCCTCGGGCGGCACCTTGTGGTTCGCGACCTTGACCACGAGCGCGAAGAGCCACGGCGCGGGCGCGTCGGCGAGCGATTTGACCTTGCTCTCGAAGCGCGGGGCGGAGGAGAGGGCCGCCGCCGCGTCGGCGGCCTTCCGAGCCTTCTTCTTCGCGCTGCTGGCCTCCATGTCCTTGGCCTCGCGCGTGCTGATGACGTCGAGCGCGTTGATCTTCGAAGTGTCCTCGGGCGGCTGCGCAGGGGCGGGGGTGGGGGGAGAAGGGGAGGGGGGCATGATATCATGGAGGGGAGTGGAATATAGCAAGGGGCAACTGGGGATATGAGGAGGCGACGAGGGGCGGAGCTGAGGGCGAAAGAGCGGGGAGGGGGTCCTCCTCCTACCTTCTCCGACCTCCTCGTACCTCCTCCCACCTCCGGCTATATCCTCCTACATCCTCCTACCTCCTCCTATCTCCTCCTAACTCCTCCCCCTCCTCCTGCCTCCTACCAGCCTCCTCCCCCTGCCTCGTGATCATACCTCCTCCTACCACCTCCTCCACCTATCGCATCCTTCTCCTACATCCCCCCGATGTCCTCCTCATACCTCCTCCTTTCTGCTACGCCCTCGGCCCCCCCTCAAAAAAACGAATCCTGGATCGTCCGATTGCAGATGTTCGCCACCGTGGTCATATTCTTGAATATGACCTGCTCCTCGATGTCCTGCGGCATCTCGGCCTCGCAGCGGGCGACGGGGGGCGCGGGGGAGGTGGTGGAAGCAAGGAGGGAGGGGATGCAAGCAAGGAGAGGCTGTGGAGTCCGAGGGGGGAGCAGGGAGGAATAGTGAGTAAGACACGGGAGACACGAGGGAAAAGGGGGGGGGTCGGGGGAGCGCATGGCGGCCTTCTGCTGCAAGATCAGCACGAGCACCTTCACCTCCTTGGGGGGGGCGATCTTGGCGGACTTCGACGCCGCCACCATTGCAGCGGGCAAAAGTAACAAGAGAAACAAAGGGGGGGCACAACTCGAATCAAATGGTCTGCACTGCCGCAGCCGCGACGGGGGGGGGAAGGAAAGACGATGAGGGAGGGATGCGGGGGGGGGGCCTCTGGAAATCTCCTACCGCCCCCCCTTTCTCTGCCATCCCTCTAACCCTCGTCCTATCTCTATGGCCCTCCTCCTCTCCTCCACTCTCCTCCCCTCCTCCTCCCCTCCTCCTCCTTGCCGCCCCCCTCTCGCCTTACCTCTTCTTAAGTCCTCGTCATGCTCCTCATTCATCCTGGTCTTTGAATGCCTAGGCACGTCGAGGTGTGCGTCGGCGCACACGCGCCACACTCTTTTTTGAAGAAAAAAAAAAAAAAAAAAAAAAACGCCCTTGGCGCTCGAAGGGGGGGGCCCTCGGCGTGAGCGGGGGTGGGGGTGTATTGTTCTGTAATGAATTAGAACACCCTGACGCCCCACCCACTGGCCCATCTCCCGCCCCAGATAGTTTAGGCCAGCAATTTGCGATGCAGCTCGGTCCACTGACGGATGGACAGCCGCACCCTTCTCGGCAAAGGTGTCGGCGGCGGCGTTGGCCTTGCGTTCCCAGAAGGCGGAGCGGCCACGCCACACGTCAGCCTCCGAGACATGAGCCTTGGTCTTGCGCACCGTGAGGCCATCCTCGAAAGCCGCGCGAAACCGAGTCCACATGTGCGCTTGGCCACAGCTGGCCGACAAGGCCCTGGCGCGGCTCCTTGCCGCCGAGACTGCGCCCGCGCAGTCTACCCAAACCGCCTCAACATTAAGAGCCACCAAGGGTAGCATACACATAACATAGCCCTCTCCGTCCCGAGCGAGCTGGAGTGGGGCCGAGCCCCACGGCACGGGGCCGTAAGCCGCGGCGATGGCGTTCCCCAAGTGGCCCACCATCACCACGGCCCAACCAGCGCGCCTGAGCATAGCATCAGACGGATGCAAGGCCGACCCGTCGGTGAAAAGCCTTCCCGTGGGCAGGCCGCCGGCGGTGCGTTGACACCAGCAGATATCGCAGGCCTCCGAACGGAGGGCAGGAGGAATGAGCTCACGGGGGAAGGGAAATATGCCGCAGGCAAAAGATTCACCTGACATACCCAACTCGCGCACAAACCTCGCTGCAGCTCTGCACTGAGAGGAAAGAAAAGTCCTTCGATCCCCCTCCCACGCCGAGCACTTAAACCGTCGGTGGAACAACGTGCCTCCCCCTGCTCGGCACAGCTGGCAGACTGTGGAGTCCGGCATGCCGCGACGGAGCAAACGATGCTGCGTCCAACTGGTGCCCGACAACGCCGCTCTTAGGCTGTGCTGCTGCGCCTTACCCCAGGTTGGGGTCTTGTTGCCTCGCAGCCACTCTATGGGGCTCCAAAACACAGGCCTGGCCCAGTCAGCTGTCGTCGCCCTCGCGCCCAGGGCTCGGTAGTCCGACGTCTGACGAGGGGCGACACAAGCGAGGCTGGCCACGGCGGACGGCGCAAGCCTTAGAAGATCAATCTTCTCGCCAGTGGCCAGGGTGACAGAACGCACCGAATGTGCTATCCAGCCAAGGTCACCACAAGCGAGGACGAAGACATGAGCGGGCGACGCGACACGACTCCAAGGACGCTTGGCTAGGGCTAGCACACGCGCGGCATCCTCAAAACCGGCTTGCAGCATGGACCGCTTGGGGGTGCCGTCCCAGACTGCACGGGCCCACTGAAAAAACAACCTGCTGGAAATGCACATGCATCGGGGCAATCCTGCGACCCAGTTTGAAAAAAACTCCACTTGGGGCCTACCGAGGCTCCTCTCTTAAACGGGGCCAGCGGCAGCAGGGCCTGGCCACGGAGCCCGCGGAGGAAAGACCACGGGAACCCTCGAACCGCACAGCCCCAAAGAGCACTGGCCTGAAGCCCCGACATATAGACATGGCCAATTGAGGCCCCAGCTTTCCTAAGCCTGCGGAGCCTGCAAGAACGGTGCGCGCCGACAGAAACCCTCTTGGAAGCCACAGGGGCTAGACGATTTGGGCCAACCTGCCAGTCAGTCCCAAGACTCCGTATAACTCCTCTGCGCTGAGAGGCCTTCTGCCAGCCACTCAGGAGCCCCATGGCCACATTTTTTGTCGAAGCAAGGAACTTGGACTTCTTCTCGGACAGCACCAGCCGCAGCGACTTCAGCCCCTCGATGAGCTTGCCCCCAGCTGCGCCCAACTCCGAGATGACGTGGAAGCTGGTGCCTATGGCCTGGAGGCTGATGTCATCGATGACATTTCTAACTTCTACCGATGGGTGCTGCACTGCGATATTGACCAGCATGCGGTAGGCCAGCACGCGTGCCAAAGTGGCGGCCAGTGAGCGCCCTGCCAAAATTGTGCCAGACACGGGCAGTAAAGGCGAACAGCAGCCATTGTAGCTGGTGACGCGAGGCCCAGAATACAGCGAGCACGCCGCTCTGAGCAAACGTAGGGGAAAACCCGTGGCAGCTCCTTCGTCAAATAGGATCGAATGACAAGCGCGCTCGTGGAACTTCTCCAAATCCGTAGCAAGAGTCGCCGCTTCGAACTGGCTTGCTCTCGCATAGTGAACCATAACCTGATGCACCCATCCAGCTCGGTCGCGCTCTTTATCTTTCTGGCCCCAGAAAGCGGGCGAGGACTGAACCTCTTCCCATTCCTGGGCCAGGTCACGACGGACCTTGCCCCACGCCCTCATCGTCGAACAGATGAGCGCAAAAGGTCGAACTCCTGACCCGTCGGGCTTGGGAAGAAAAACGAGAACTGTCGGCCATCGTGGCGAGAGTGACGGCGCCGCCCCCCATCCCATGATGATGTCGATGAGGCGCTCGACGTAGTCATCGTCCAGCGTGTCAAACGATCGCGGGCTGAGACAATCCACACCAAGGCCCACTGTGGCCCTGAACGAGCGAAGGGCAGCGCGCACACGTACGACTGAAGTCCTCTCCAGCTGTGCTAACCCGCCCTGCTCCCACTGCGACTGGCTGAGTCTCTCCTCGGCATCGTCCAGGAACTCGGCCCAGGCATCAGCCACGCGCTGCACCGCTTGATCCCCTTGTAGCGGCCAGCCCTCCTGAGCAACTGGCCCAGCGGAGTGGGCAACATTCTTGATGAAACGATGGGCCGCCCGACAGCTTTGTTTTCACTGACGCCTGAGCCCACTCTCTCCACTGCTGGAGTTCCGACTGAGCCGCCTGCGCCGAGGCCGCCTGCGTGGCAAGATCCACATACTCACACAAGATGTCGAAGTCGCCACCGCCCGCACAGAGCGCCTCACGAATCGTGTGATAATCGGCGCAGCAGGACTCAACCCCAACCAGCGCCGCCAGGTCGATCGCATCCAGCTGCGCAACTATCTGATCGAGGGCGGCAGCCGAGCCCTGGCGCGCCGTACCTGGCAGCCCAGCCCGGCCCAGCCCCTCCTGCAGGGGGCCGCCGAGGGCATCATCCCTCGCGGCTCGGGCCGACGGCCGCACCTGCGTGGGAGGGGCGATCTCCTGGCTGCTGCCCACTTGCCCCGCATGCCAGCCCGCTGCCCCCGAGCTGCCGTCACGCGGGCGGAGCTGCGGCAGCTGGCCGAAGGACGCGGCTTGCGTATCTGCCCGAACGCCCGCCGGTCCGAACTGCCCGCTGGTCCGAACGCCCGCTGGGAGGCAGAAGCGCATCTGCCCGAACGCCCGCTGGTCCGCCGCCGCGCTGTCATGCGTGAGGCCCGTCGCAGCATCCGCCGTCGCGGCGCGCAGCAGCCCCTGGGCCCCACGTAGCAGCGCTGCAAGCGAACGCCATGTAGCCATCGTCGAGCCATCACCACTGCGCTTGAGCCTCTCGAGCGAACCTGCCAGCTGAATGCGCCCCAGGCCGAATCCAGCCGCCCGACCTGTGCACGCAGCCTTGCCTTGGCCAACCAAGTCGAACTTAGCGCACAGCTCCTCTTCAACGCTGGTGAGCCAGTCGCCCCAAGACGCCCCCAGAGCACCCTCAACGGCAACCGTGTCACCAGCTTGCCACGACCAGGACACCTCACGAGGTTGCTGAGGGCACCCTGTCGGCAGCTCCGTGGGGAAGGCCTTCCATGTCTGTCGCACGTGGATGGGCAAACTGAGGAATGGGCCCCTGAGCTGCATCGCCGCGGCGACATGAGGCAAGGTAGGCGATCCATACAACGCTCGTACATCATTGGCGCATGCCTCCAACCCCTGGCTGACAATGAAATAAGCCAATCTTGTCCCAGCCGAAGTCGCGAAACAGCTGGGCCCTTGCGGGGCCACAAGAGTAGCATGCAACAAATCCATCCACTTGCGCATCCTGGTATCTGCAGGTAGCTTGTTAAAGTCACCAGCGATGATCCAGGGCGAGCGCATCCGTCGAAGAGCAGTGCCGAGATCCTGCATCATGTCCCAAAAGGCTGAATGGTTGACCTGCTTAAC
>CAUYUJ010015715.1:824269-839157 GCA_963575745.1 Prorocentrum cordatum
GCGTCGATCAGATCAGCATTGTGTCCAGCCCGGATCTGCTGTTTTGGTTCCAGGACGTCAACGCACCCGGTCTTGGCCCGGGTTATGACTTGGACCATGGTCAGACGTCTATCATAGGTGACGTGCCATGACAACTTGTTGCCCGGCGACTCGGAAAAGGTAAAGATCTGCCAAATGTCATGCCATAAGAGGACATTGTCCGTAAATATGTGGCCCGCTGGCAGGATCCAATGCTGGTGTGCCTCTAGGTGTCGTGCACTTACGGTGGCAAAAAAACGGCCGTTGAAGTCTGTCAAGTGTACGTCAAATTCTGATCGATTTGTCCGCCCTAAGAGGTCTTTGGAAACCCCATCTTGATGAGGGAAAGCCGGGACTCTGTCATTGCTTCCCAGGCGGATCCGTTCATCGTCTCTCTCTACCAATTGTCTGGCTTCCGAGAAGCTGAATGGGACGTGTACCTCCTCTGGCGTCAGCGCTTCAAGATCATGGATCTCATGCGCGTATGGGGATAATGCCACGGTGTATGCCGCAATGCCATATTGCCTGATACCCGTCGTCCCATCATAGAGAGGGGCCACTCTCCCTTCCTGTGTCGAACATCAACTTCTGTCAAGGGTATGAGCAACGCTCCGTGCTTCTCGCTCATGCCAGGATCATATCTGACGTTTCTACGATACGGGCTAATGATCTTTAATGAATCACCGTAAACGGCCCTGACGAGAAGAGGTCGCGTCGTTGGAATCACGTATAGCCTCTCCGCATCGCTTCCCTGAGACGAGTCGGTATCTCCGTCGACTTCGGAGGCTCCAACTCCTTTCTTGGCGACTTCAGCGAAGCTCGAGCCCCAGTCCATTCGACGGGAAGTAGGGCCTTCGCGGGCCGCATTTATCTCCACACCCAGCATTTGTACGTCTTGCGAGGGGAGCATGGCGATGGCGTGCATAAATCTGGCCCACGGGCGGTCATAGCAGGCATCGGTAAGCATGTTTATCAAAACGTCCACCTCCACCCAGCCCCCCGAACTCAACACATGGGCCGAGCTGTGGCGGAGGAGGTGGAGGATGAGCTCTGCTAGGCGGAATGCTTCATCACGACCCAGCCCGCTTGCGATAGCATATAGCTTCGGGCGTAGGCGCGAGTACATCGGCACCAGAGCATTGTCTGATCCGGGCAAACTGCGGCTCTCAATCGTGTTGTATCGAGCGCGCAAGTATTTGTTCACCCTGGTACGCTCGCCATCTGGCAGGTGCCTGATGTAATCCAACAGTGGGCCAGCCACGAAGTCCGCAAAGGCAGAGAGCCGGTCACTGATGATCGCCCGAGCCAGCCACCGGCCCATTGTTGTGAAGTTCGTCTATCAGACGTGCCTTTGCCGGGGTCAATGCAGAAATGTTCTCCCGCTTGTATTCTGGTGACGCAAGCAGGGGAACTCGTTCGCCCCCGGCGAGCAATCCCTCGTAGGTCAGCTCCTCGTGTTCGAGACCGATCTGAGTTAGCCTGTCTAGGTCCTCATACGGCGGCCATAATGTCCTTAGATCTTCCTCTGAAATTTGCTTCTCCTTGGGAAGCGGTAAAGTGCCGTCGATGAGGAAATAGTACTTCCCGAATGGCGTCCCGTCGTCTGGAGCGTATGGACGAGTCTGCGGGTCGATCTGGAAAGCGGCGAGAATTGCCCGTCCCGTCTCTTCCACGCTTTCTTCCTCCCTATCAGACCCATCATCGACATTGTCGATATGCCCTTCTTCTTGGTCCGCCGCAAAGTCTGGCTCCATCTCGTCTTCACGTTCAGACGAAGACTTACCCGATGATTCATCGAGATTCACGGCCAGGACCGCTTTCCGATACCACTTCTCGTACTCTATCTCCCTCTTGCTATGGGCATCTGCCCATCTGCTATACATCCGGTATCTGGGCGTGCACCGATCCAAATGCACGGCTGTTGAGGGCGAACTCATACATCTGCAGCATCTTCGAACCAGGCACAGCCTCGAACCCTGGGATACGGCCAACCTGGACGTTCTAAAGCAGCCGATGTTCGAACATATGTATATCTGTTCGATGCGGGATGCGGCAGGAGAAGCAACTACACAGACGCTTCTCATTCGGTCGAGCTCGTTCTGCGATGTTGTCGGAGGCTGGTGTTCAGGGGCCCCGATTCGTGGATCTTTGGGCTGCGTGAGGGGCGTCCCTTGGGGGTTTTCGAAGCGTGGCTGTTTGCGATCAGCGGCGCATGACCGCCTAAACCCAGCGTGTCCGATGTGACCCCAGCCCGAAGGCCGCCCGCACGATTGTGCCTCCCGCCATGCCGTTGCCGCTTCCTGTATCATGGACTGGCGGCCTCCACGTCTGACGAGGCCCATCGTCCTTCTTTGCCCATAGGGCTCAATTCTGCCAGGAACATTGTCCGGAATTGGGCGATCGGTTTCTCTCGGCGCTTCCTCACCCTTTTGCTTGCTTCGGAAGACCATCCAATCGCGAACCGAAGCCCTTGGCGAAGATTTATCCACCTCCAGTGTCCTCAGACTCGGGCGTTCTTCCGGCAGGCCAGCCAGCCGAAGCGGCGCAATGATATCCCGTTGGCCATCGGCCACTAAGATCGGTTTATCGAACTGCTCTGTAACAAGCTCCGCCGAATACAGATAGTTGTATTTCCAATTTCCAAGATCTAAGAACATCACGCGTTTTCGTCTGATCTCCCCGAGCTCATCGCCGATTTCTTTTTGCGTTGTCGATTGAGAGAGCCCCCGTACTTTTCTTTCCGCGCTTCCAACGTCTATGGGTATGATGGGCATCTCGGCTATCAATCTGCCACTTTGCTACACCGGGCTCCAAGACGGGAGTGGGATCTACTAGCGCCTTGAAATGAACCTCGAATTGGCGAGAATACTTCGAGTTGAAGACCCATACTTGTTGCTGATTGGCCTGACATGGTGTCATGAGATACAGTCGCATCGACTGTTTGACAATCAACTCTGGCGTGCTGCACACAAATGGCTTTCGCCCCTTTGATTCCGTGTCGACTGGGCGGGAACCTCCTCGTGCTGCCGGTGGAGTAGCGAGCTTGAAGTCCCCGGTGACGATGTTGCCATCGTCCCAGAGCTCCGCACCGTGGCTGTTGCTCTGGTGTAGGTAGTGAATCGTCTCGCTTTCATGGAAAGCATATACGCCCTCGGCGGGGGCCTTATCTGTTGATTTCTTGTCTGTCTTTGCCCTCATGCCCCACCTTAGCTTGGAAGGGAGGAAAACGCCTGCGTTTAGAATCGCATAGAGCATAGAGTTTGCGGACGTCCGTCGCGTGTGAGTAGGATTTCCATTGTTCCGCTGCCATGAGATCATTGACCCAATCAGGCGGCCGGAATGGGATTTCCAGCACCGCGCAGAAATCCTTCTCCGTGTACTTGGTCATGCTCCAGTCAAATAACGCAGAACACGATGCGTCTGACAACATGGACGTGTGGAATCGACGCGTTACCAGGTATTCGATTGCTCTCCTTTTACAGCACCCTGCTATAATTCGCGGGGACCGTGCCCCGCGCATCTTTTTCGCCAACCACTCTCGGGCAGCGATCCGTCCCTTCGCCGTTTTGTACCATTCGTCGGCGTCATAGAACAATTCGACTAGGTGCAAGTCATCCTCCTTCTGTCCGGGCTCACGTGGAACGAGCATTAGCTCGTAGTCGACGACCTGATCACTGCCGAGTATCGTCTCGTTTGCTGGCAATGTGTCCGATCCGTCCCTTATGCCGACTACCACAGCCTTCTGCTGCTCCTCGCACGCGTTAAAGAGGTCAGGGCATTGCGCCCGAACCTGCCCGAATACACAGACTATGTGTTCATTTTGGTTGTGTATCGTCGAATGTTGTAGAACGCTCTGGGTGATTGTATCCCACAGAGGCTTGCCGGTAGTGCCTGGACCGTCGGACGTCGCTGTTGCAGCGGCAGACACGCTCGCCATGTCGGCTCTCGGTGCGGCCTTCTTGCGCGATTTCGCCGTGAACAACATTGTCGTCCCTTTCTCGATCGCGGCAATCACCTTTTCCATGGTGTCGTCGGTCGGTAGTACCTTCATGTGAGAACCAGCTTCTGGTTCCATCCCGTAGATGTCGACATTGTCATGGAACGGTACCGTGGTGTACCGCCTATCTGCCCATGCCGGTATCTTGTCATGGTGTTCCCCCAGCCATGATGTGAATTCCTTGGAATTGACGTTGACCGAGTCAGGCGGCATGTACTGAGGAGCACCAACATCGCCGAATGGGAATATTTCGTCCACCTGGCATTTCGCGAAGCGGCCCCGAGTGGAAATAACATCGCTTATCGTAGGTCCTTCTACGCCTGGAGGCTCAGGCATCGGCGCATTGGCCGGCGGCGGAGGCGCCATTGGCGGCGGCGGCGGAGCGGCTGAAGGCGCCATGAGGACGTTCAACGACATCGAAGGGTGGGCAACATAGTTCGTAGCAGACCTTTGCCGCGTTAATAATGTACTTGGCGAAGTCTATGGCGCACGAATAGTTGTCACCGCCGGGCATGAAATGCAAGTTGTCATGCTCAGGGTGCTCTCCTCGATGGTGCAGTTCCGAGCCGCGGGGCAGGGGCACTTTCGGGTTAAAACCGGCCTCTTGGTAGAGGTGCATCCGACTCTGTCCCCGCGCGAAGACGCGAGAGGCAAGAGCGTCCCATATTGTGCAGTCGGAGCTGGTCTTGGCTTGGTTCCAGCTTTCACCACCGCCGAGGGCGAGGAACACAAGCACTTCGCCCGTAGCGTTTGCGATGCACGCCTGTTCGTCGACGACGTCATCTATCATTGATAGGGCGTCCCTTTCGACATCGTCGTAATCAGCGGGCGTATCTTCTCTTCTCGCCCTCTTGAATCGCCTCTGCGAGCCTTCGCCGCGAACGCATAGTTCATTGCCGTTCCATATAATGACACGGCAGCGGGTATCACAGCTTCCCGGTGGAGGGGCCCAATTCATTGAACGTAAGTTTGCCCGAATGTCGTCCAATGTCGCTCCGTTCTGGATCATTACGTTAGCGGCGGTTGATCTGTTCTGGAGTTCTTGCAGGAGAGCAGCTTGCAACGCGGGGCTCCCCTTAGTGTTGACAAACGATATTGTAGAGTCAGAAGAGACCATGTATTCCATATCACCGAACAACCGGTCGCTCTCACTCAGGCCAGCTGCGATCTTACGACGCCACGTCCTGGTCGGAACGGGCTTGTACCACGTCGAGTGTGGAACGTCAAAGGCCGCATAGACATAGATTGCCTCACCTGAAATTAGAAATGAGATCCCCGCGGCCTTGGTGAGACTACTCAGCGCAGCGCAAGCCTGCGGGAAACTGAACCTGGCGAGTGACGTCACCGCTTCAGGCCGAATGATGCAGGCGAGCGAACCGCATTGCGGTATTCGGGCTTTGGTACGTTGTCTGGCAATATTGTCATTTTCATTCGCGGGTCCGGTATTTCTTCCGATTTGAATCGTTCATGACAGTATTCCAAGGCATTCCAGTATCTGTGGATGCCTGTTCGGTCAGCAAGGGCACATCGGTGCTGTTTCTTTGCCTTTCCGTCGTCGTTCATTTTCGGACCGGCAGCCACTGGCTGTTGTGCCGCGTGCGCCGTCGGGGCGTCGTAACCGTGACTCAGGGCTCCCGGCCCTGACCCTCATTTCCGGGCGCTTCGTAGTCGACGGTGTAGGGTACCCCCTGTATTGCCGCGCCCACTTCCATCTGGTCTGGGGATTGAGTGGCCTCGACGACATCGTCGTCAGGTGTTTTCGTTCCCCTCTCCAGCGTTGGATCTGGCCCATCTTCGCCCCCCGGTGGCGTATCAGTCCCCATATCGTCATCTGGTGGAATGACGACTTGCTCAGGGTGCTGCGTCGACTCGTCAAATTCGTAGTCTGAGAGGTCTGGCGGCAATGAGCTGACCGTCGGAGGCGACGCGGGAGCCGGCCTTTGCTCCTCAGCTGCCGCGGAGGCGCTGGCCTTGGCGCGATGCCGTTGCTCGGCTGCAGCAGCCCTGCTGTCTTCATTAATATTTTGTGACGTCGCCTCGGCCCCTGCGTTTCATTCGCGGAGTAGTCGCCGGTCGCCTGCTGGCCCATGCCGTCCGAGCCATGGGCTGGAGAGCTCTTGTGGAGGAGTTCTGGCGGCCTCTTGCTGTTCCTGGAATCTGCGTAGGCGCTCGTTCAGTCCCTACATCATCTGGTCAGCATAGTTGCCAGGTGCCTGCTGCTCTCGGCCGTCCGCGGCATCCGCAGGTGGAGCGCGCGGCGGCGCGGGAGGTGCCCTTTTCTGTTTGGGCTGCTTTGCAGGCGGAGGCTTGCCATGTTCCTCTGATGGCGCATAGCTGCTTGGCGGTGGCGACGGAGGCACTCCCGCGTCCGTTGGCCTTGGCCCGAACCCAGGAGGCGGAGGCTTTGACTTCGGAGGGCTGGGAGACGGTTCCTTGCTCGGTGGCGCCTGCGAAGGCATTTCAGTAGGATCCCGCGCGGACCGTGGCGGCGCCCTGGGAGGCGCCATCCCCTGGGGAGGCGCCTTATACGGAGGGCGTAGCCCGGTGTCTGTCTTCGCCTTGGGCGTTGGAGCTCGGGGTCGTACCCGGAGCCTGCGGCTTCGGATCCTCCCTTCGCCATAGGCTGGATGGGAAGGCGGTGCGCTGGGGGCCTGAGGCTTCGGCGCCCTCCCCTCGCCATAGGCGGGATTGGAGGGCGGTGCGTCGGGGCCCGAGGCTTCGGCGCGCGGCCCTCATTCGGTGCGTTGTAAGTCGGGGCCGCGCCGGGAGCCTGCGGCTTCGGCGGGCCCTCCTGTCTTGCGTCCGAGCACGACGGTGGCGCCCTGGGGGCCTGAGGCTTCGGCGGGCGGCTCTCGCCTTGATCGCAGCACGGCGGTGGGCCCTTAGGAGCCAGCGGCTTAGGCGGTGCCTTCTTGGGCGGCTGTCCTCCGGGAGGTGCTTTGGGCGGAGGAGACGGCGGCCCCCTCGCGCTGTAGCCCCTCGACGACCGCCTCGCGCCTTCTCCCCTCGTTCGACCCCAGCGGTTCGATTGGTTACCTCCTCCGAATGGCGCGCGACGCGCCGCCGAGGGGGCAGCTTTGCGCTCAATGTTAGCGCGCCTCACCGCCTCCCCCTGCAAGACATGCTGTCGGGTCGAAGTCGATATCAGGAAGCCCCTGGCTACGCCTGTGGTCAGGCTCAGGCGATATGTAACCGGCGCGCCTTAGCCAGCCGCAGTGGACGAGACTGTCCGGGAACTCCACTCTGTACTCTTGATCGTGGGACTTTCGGCGCCCCTCCAGCGTGACGCACGGCCATGGGTCGCGACCGCGCTGGTCGGTCGCCGGGGTCCCGAATTCTTTTGTAAGTCGGATACTTCTTGACATGCGCCTCTGGGTCTTTGAATGTGGCGCCGTCGTAGGAGGTCATCGCCGAGATGTCCCGCATCGGCATCTTCCTGCCAAGGGGACTGGTCTGAATGGGCTCATTCTCCCTCTGCGGGTAACGCAAAGCCCCCACTGGCCCAATCGGGACGTTGTCGGGGTCGCCGACCATGCCAGTCCACGCGACATTGTCGGGCATCGTGGCGTGGATGGAATAGAACCGATCGGCAATGTGCCTCCGCGGCCCATCGGGCCTGCACTGACCCACCTGATTCCAGACTGGATTCTCGAACCACCTGAAGAACTGGCGCGGCGTCATTGTCTCCAGGTCGTGAAATAGTCGATCGGTGGGCTCCTGAAACCATGCTTGAAGCAGGGCCTCATTCTGGGCCTGGGTGAGGAATTGTCGTGTGATGCGGTACTCTGCATGCGCCTCAGAGTCCATCCAAGGCGCAATCACGACGGCACTCATGTCCTCGACCAGACGATTCCCGCAGAATTTGCGCGGCACTTCCCAACTCGATTGCTTTCCCAGTGTTACGGGTAAGTGCCTGCCCTGCGCATAGGGCTCAAGTCCTACGATCCAGGGGACGTTGCCGGCACTGGCAGAATTCCAAATCGCACGGTAGACATCCGGCGGCATGTCCACTGTCGGCTGGCACGATGGATTCTTGAATAGATTTGCCAACATGCCGGGCTCATCGGGCTCATCGTTCTTGAATCTCTTCCGCTTATCCACATGTACGAATTGGTACGCATCGCGGGAAGACTGTCCGAGTTGTTCCCCCGGGCGCAGCCCCGACACCTGATGCAGGTTCGAAGTTTTGAACGCGGGATCGTATGCGGGGTGAACGCTCCCGCACGTTGTTCCGACTCGAAGCTGCCACCGTGCTCATTACTCTCGTCGGCTCCTTGAGTGGCATGGAAGAGGAATATCCCTGCGTCGTCCCAGCGGCCGCATGGTAACGTGTACCAGTCCGGGCGACCCAAGTCATAGTCCACTGCGCTTCCAGCGGCATAGCGACGCTCGAGCTTGGGGTCGCTTATGACGTGCTTCGCGAGGCTGAGGAGGCCTGTTATCTCCTTGAGAAGTTCACTGAACTTGTCCATATATTCCATGTCTTTGTCCTGCAGGATGCGCTTCATGGGTTCGTACCCAAACGCGTTCGGGCAGTCTTGCCCATTTTGGAACATTGTTCCCCAGGGTCCGCGCAACCCTCCATGCGTGATGCAGGACATTGTCCTTTGCTCGTCCTTCAAGGGAAGTCCCTTGCTGACGGCGGGGCGCTCTGTGCCCCTCCTCACGTGATTTGCGGACCTGCGGGGTCCGCAACCGATGGATGAAGGCGCAGCGGGGGCGCCTGAGGTTTGCCTGCGAGGCACCGGCGAGCAGCAGCGGCGCGAGCAGGGAGTTATGGCCGGCGGAGCGGCCGCGACGGGAGGCTGCGCCCGGGCCGCGTTAAGAGCCGAAACAGCAGCGGTCGCAGACACTCCAATGCACACGACAGCGGGCGCAGCGTTCGTGGGGGCGCGGTACATCGCACTCATGCACGCCTCACTTGCAAGGGCCCGCGAAGCCAACGCATGCACGCGTCTCGCAAACTCATCCGTGTAGTCTTCCGCCTGCTTGCAATCCCTTCCTCTCGCTTCCATATGCTTATGACTGTCGTCGCACCTACGTATCAAACCTTCGGCCATCATGCTAGAGGACGATGCAATACCCCATGGCTTTTTCATGTATTGTCCTTTGCTGTTCTTTAGCCCATACGCACAGCCATGGGGCCGTATTTGTGTCATCTGGTATTTAACCAAGAATTCCTTCACCTGTGGATCACTCCAGTATCGACATGCGGTCGGCCACTCAAGGCAAATCTGGCCTTTTCTCTTTATCACTTCTTGTGCCAAATCGCGAACTACCCATGACAAATTTCTAAAAAAGTGTGTTACGTGACCCCTCAATTTCTTGGGAGCTTTTTCGTTACCGGAGCGGTAATACGTGGCTTCGTTCACGCATTGCCATGGGGATCCGCCCGTACAAGGCATCGAGATCCACAATGTAATGCGTCTGTCGGTGGTAAGGCCTTCACTGAATATTTCTTTTTCAAGCTCTATTATCTTGGCCACCGCAAACGCTTTTCCTTCCTTGGTGGTCATATCTTCGTTCTCTGTCAGACGCACCACCCTGCATTGACCGTCAGGGATGAGAGCATGGTTCCCTAGCCGGCTGTAGGGTGCACAACAAAATTCTATGAAAAGGCGTTGTTGGGATCTTTCGCTGGAACCTGCAGCGGCATCAGGAGCGGCAACCATAGCATCGCTATTTGTTGCTCTCCATTCATCAGTGGTATATTGGCCTTTCTCTTCATCGAATGATGGGGCCTGTGCCTCTGAAGTGCTTGATTCACTGTCCGTTATCTCGAACAAGGTCATCATTTCCTTGTCTTCCTTTAGTTTCCGCTGACGGTAAATTCTCCGTTCATTGCTGGCCTCCGCTGGTGCTCCTGCCCGGTTATTGCCCCTGGGGTTTGGCGGCGATTCAGCGGGAGGTTTGCCTTCATTTTGTCTTTTAGGATTTTTCTTGGCCTCCTTACTTGGTATCTTGCCGCCGCTCCGAATCGTGGACTGCGCGCCTAGCTTCGGCTTGAGACCCCCCCGGGCCTCAGGGGAAGACCCGCATCGCCTTCGAATAGCGAGTCCAGGCATTGTTGATACGACGGGGCGGCCCAGAAGGTCGGGGCCACGACCTGCACCAGATAGAGCACTTTTGTCCACGACGGTGGCTGCTCAAATCTCTTAGTGCCGATGTCTGCGGCCTGATCGCGCGTTGGGCTATGCCAGGTTCACCGTGCCTCTGGCAAACTGCTCTGCAACAGCAGATGCGTCGATTCGGTGAGTACGGGGCAGGTGCATGAGTATCTGTGAGCCACCTGCTTTACATGCCTTCACGACGGCTTGGTTGTCTTCCATGAACTCTGCCCTCAACGTTCGGCCGAGTAGCATCGTCCACAATAGGAGCGCTGGCAGTAGTTCTCTTCTGAGTGCTTCGTCAGCTGAAACGATCTCCGCTTCCAGTGCACTATGGACACTGCGGTCTGTCGTCGAGAACTGCAGCTTTGAAGCGCCCTCGCGTTTGGTCCCCACAGAAACTGTGCGTTCGCACTAGTACTGCGATGAGTGCGAATGTCACTTGCTAGATCAGCATCTGCGAACTGTCTCAGCCATGCGTCTTCGCGGCGATCAGCCACCCAGGACACTAGGCGGTAATTCGCCGTCGCTTTCAGGTAGCAGATGATGCGAAACGTATATATAAATATATATCCTGTTGTTCCGTCCATTCAGTGACGCACGCAGCTGTTTTGCAGACTGCCTTCAGAAGATCTGGACGTGCCATCCGTGCCCCGCGCAGTATTTTCATCAGAACCTTAGCTGCAATAGGTTGCAGAATGCCTGATGGGGCAGGCGGCTTGGGATCAGGAGCTGATGAGCCCTCCACTGGAGGGCCTCCCACGTGTACTTCTGCGTCGGGGGGGGGGGCCCACGGCGGCGCCGATTCGCAAACGCGCTGCTAGGGCCTCTTCGGCAGGTGCCAACACTTCTCCGCGTGCCCCCCCGTGGCCGCCCTCGAATGATGACAACTCGGGGCCGAAGGGGGTTCCCGATAGCGCGTCTGTCGCGTGGTCGGTGTCCGTGAGTTCTGCGCGCAGAGAGACGCAAGACTTGAAGAATTCATCCATGTCGTATGCAATTGTTCGCACTTTCTTCTGCAATCCTGGCTTATACTCTGACAGCGGAGGCGGCTGTGGTGTAGCGGGCGCCGCACACCGTCGCTCACGTGACCAGCTTTGCTCTGTGGGGCTCTGGGGAGTGCAAACTGTGGCCTCAGCATTGCTATCTTGGTATACTAGTACCGTAGCTATACTGCGTGGGCCATCAGGGAGAGGTGCCCGAAAGTTCTTCTCAGCGGCGGCGGCGGAAGTTGCCGCCATTCCGCTGGTGTTTTCGGTGTCATCGAGCTCCTCCCACGCGTCATAGTTGAAGGTAATTATACGGGCGACCTCTCTCCCTTCTGGGCCGCCTGGTAGGGACGTGTGGTATCTGTTCGCATTGGCGTCATATCTGACCCGCGCGCTGTGCCCTTTGGGGACGTGGGATGGTCTGTCGCAATAGATCGGTGTCATTGTACTCTGCTGAATTGCGCCATGGGCGACTGCAGCTGATTGATGTCCTGCGTCGGCCACGCCATCGGCGTTTTGGCCCTTGGGGGGTGGCGGGTCCAATGTGGTTGGAGCGGCGCCTTGCCAATCTACCCATGCATCCGAAATCCTATGTTCGCATCCGAGGTACCTTCCCACTGGGGTTTGTGGGTCCATGTCGATTCCTTCTGGTGCAGTCTCGGATGGGCTCAGGATCAGATCCCATCCTGTCTCCAGGTTTCGAGAGGGGCCCGCGAGTTTGAAATCGTCGACATATACGATTAGGAATAGTTCAAGCTCTGGGTGAGAATAACAACTTCTCCAGCAGGAGATTGGGACAAACCCCTTTGACATAACATGCGCCTCGCAATGTTGTTCCCAAAACCCTCCAGCGCCAGGGTGCCCATACAGTGCTAATAGCAGGGGGCATACTGGATCGATCATGCCTTCCCAGCTCTTAGGCCACGCTTCGTTGGGCAAGCGCACCCATGTCGGGGTGCCTCCCAGCTTAGACTGAGTGTATGCCTGACGGGCGTCGCGTCGGCTTGCTGTATGTCATGTCCCTCAAACAAACCGTGCGTGTCAGCAGCTTTGCTCGCTTGCATTGTAGCTGGGAAGCTGGAAAGCTCTTGAAACAGCGCAGCGTTTCTGTCTTGATCCAAAGACGGCCCCCCCTTTAAACTTGCGGCCTCTGTGGCCCCCAGGGAGTTCGGCGTTCTTTTCGACCAGGGTCGCAAAGAGTCTCCCGACGTGGAAGGTCTTTCCTTTCATCTTCGCTCTGACATCGCGGAGCTCCTGGACATTGGATGCATCCCACGTCTTAATCTTTCTGAGACGCCCCCACTCATCCATCAGCGCCTTCTGAGCTTTTTCGCTGGTGGCCGCCTCGGCCTTAGTGACAGGGCGGGCGACGCAGGCGTAATTCGCCGTCTGGGCATTGCGCGGCATCGATGGAAGAGCAAGGAGTTCTTCCCGCTCGCCAACCTGCATGGCGTCGGTGAACGGCTTGTAGCATGGCCGGCACGCCGGCTCCTTTTCCCGGCGAGCGTCGTGACCCGCATCTCGACCGCGAAGGGGCAAGCGAGGGGCACCGCGACGCCTGGTCGCGGCCGCGCAGTCAAGCGCCGTGCGACCCCAGTCACTCTCACCATCTTTGCTCGAATCCCGTCCATGGGGCGATTCCGATTCTTCATCTGGCGCGCGCGTCTCTGTGCACCACTCCTGGAAGTCTTTCAACGCATCGTCATCCACCCGGCCTTTTTCTTGATGGGCAGCCGCTGCCGTGATGTAGGTCGGCGCCGGTCGAGGCATATCGGTGCCTATAGCCCACAAGAGGTCAGTGTTCGGGCCTGGGTCCTCCAAGCCGTAGAGACCCTTCTTTTCGGTTTTGTATTATTCGATGAGTCTCTTCCGTTCAGATCCACTTGTCTTGAACCATCGGTCAGGGTGGGCTCCTGGATTGGTAGATTCCTTTTGTGCGCGCCGGAGGACAGCGTTTCCTTATACTTCATCGCACACGTTTACCTCTTTAGGCCTCCTGTAGTAAGGATCATAATAGAATACCACGCGAAGATGCGCCGTCTTCTGCTTGCCTTTCAGTGGGAGCGGTTTCGTTAGCTCCTCCACGAGCTTTCCTACAACGACGGCGTTCTTCTCGTAATACTCTCCCGTGTTTAGGTTTTGCGTTGTTCTTGCCATGACTTGTTCAATATTTGGTCCTCCCCTTGCGGGGGCCGCGAGGAATTTGGTCTGCCTGGCAATGATGACTTCTGTCTCGGCGAGGTGTTCGCCAATCCTTACCGCATCGAACTCAACTCTCCTTCGCCTGGCACCAAGCGGGGGCTCTGGGTCAGGCGGTGGGCCCGACGGTCCTTCGTCAGCAGTCGGATCATGGCCCTCCTGGGCTTCGTCCGCTCGCCCGCCATTGGCGTGAGGGTCAGCTCCCTCCATTCCAAGTTCGTCGGGAGTGTCCGGGGCTAGCGCTGGGCCCTCGTGGGAGCCTGATGCCCCCCCGGGTGTCGCGCGCGGTTTCTCCCGTTGCTCTTCTGCGGCATTCCCGCCCGACAGCAGGGTTTCAAGTGCGACGCTGCTAATGTTCGCGGCAGCCTTGTCATAGGCTCGTCCTAGCGGGAAATGCACGGGGGAATCCTTGTCGACATTGTCGATGATCCCATCGGGAGATTCGTCGTCCATTCGTTCTACTCCGGTGTCAGTCCACACCTGCTCCGTTCTCTCCACGATGGGTATTTTGCCATCTGCCTTCATGCCAGTAGTAAAGTTCAACCCTTCGAGTTGCGCCAATGGCATGCAGTAGTGGCCAGGGCCGACGCGCCCCCCCGCATGCTGTACGTACCCGAGGTATACGCCCACTCGTGTTCTCGGGGCCAGTTTGGGCTGCTTTAGTCTAGGTTCCGGAGGGACCGCGAATCCGAAAGGAACCAGCGGGGCGTTGAAGGGCCCGCCGAACCTCAACTCCCACGGAGTCTTGCCGTTCCCTTCATGCGTGGCGTTATAGCATGTGCAGAAGTAAGGGGCGGCGAATGCCCAGAACTGTGCCGGTAGCCCGGCGGTCGTGAGCAGAAGTCTTGCTCCGTCCTGAACGACGCCATTGGCGCGCTCCGCTACGGAGTTATGTTTCTTGTTCGCCGGCTGAGTGGAGTCATATGCTACTTTCAGACCCTGGCTGGCTTTCTTTAGCTCTCTTGCCGTGTCAGAGTAAATGTGCACGAACTGTTCGTGCGGAGCCCGTAGGTTCACGAAGAAATCCATAACCTGCTCGGCCGCTTTTCCGAATGTGCCTTTTGCCGCAAGGAATCTTGTGAACCGATCGAGCAGTGTCACACGCGAGGTCTCTCCGTCGTAAAGTCCCCTCGATTGTTCATCAAATTCGAACCAGTGGGCCATGGCGCATAGGCCTCCGAAAGCTTTGGCTCCGAGAAAGGCTTTAGCTTCCTTAGCGATTTGTTATGCTTCTTTCGCTGCTGTGTTCTGAGCGTCTTCGCCCAGGTGCAGGTCGGGCAGTGCGGGTTCTTCGGCAGGTGTGTCATGAGGTGTTTCCGTGATTGTGCCTCCTTCTTGAGCCGTTCGACTCTATTTGGCGCACCCCCCTGGTTCCTGCATTGGGTCTTCGGCGCCATCGTCGTCGGCGAGATCAATAGCGCCTAGTGCCTCCGCGTTTTCTTCTGCCGCCCCCTCTGCAGGTGCGGGGACGGCGGGTTTTCCATTTCCAGCGGCATGGCCGCCATCGGTAATGTGCGGTGGCATTGTGTTGACTATCCCGGTTTGGCCGGGCTCCCAGCCCCCCCTGGTTTGCCAACT
>CAUYUJ010015715.1:839257-874257 GCA_963575745.1 Prorocentrum cordatum
ATCATCATCATCATCATCATCATCATCATCATCATCATCATCATCATCATCATCATCATCATCATCATCATCATCATCATCATCATCATCATCAGCATCATCATCATCAGCATCATCATCATCATCATCATCATCGTCATCATCATCATCATCATCATCATCATCATCATCAACACCATCATCATCGTCATCAACATCATCAGCATCATCGTCAACATCGGCATCCGCATCAGCATCATCATCACCATCGCCATCACCATCACCAACACAATCATCATCATCAGCATCAGCATCATCATCATCATCATCATCAGCATCATCATCATCATCATCGTCGTCGTCGTCGTCGTCATCATCATCATCATCATCATCATCATCATCAGCATCGTCATCCTCACCATCGTCACCATCATCCCCAGCAACACCGTTACCATCATCATCATCCTCATCATCATCGTCATCAACCTCATCATCAGCATCATCATCCGCGTCGCCATACTCATCTTCATCCTCATCCTCATCATCCTCCCCCTATCATAATCAGCATCACAATCATCAGCACCATCATCAGCATCATCATCAGAATCATGATCTTCTTCATCAGTTTCATCCGCCTCCTTGGCAGCCTCAACAACATTAACATTACCATCCTCCTCATCATCATCGTCATTATCACCATCATCATGACCAACACCAACATCAGCATTATCATCAGCATCAGCATCATCCCCATCCTCATCATCATCAGCCTCACCAATCATCAACAGAAGCATAATCAGCATCATCACCAGCATCAGCATCATCATGAATATCATCAGCATCAGCATCAACATCAGCATCATCATCATCATCGTCATCCCCATCCTCTTGATCATCATCACAATTTGTAGCACCAACCGCATCGTCATCAGCATCAGGATCCCCATCAGCATCATCAGCAAGCTCATCATTATCATCATCATCCCACGCTCTCCCCTCTCTCCGTGCCGCCAGCCTGGACGATGCCCAAGACCCCAGACTGCCTTCGTTCGAGAACGGGGGATTCTCAAGTGGCGGTCTGGAGGCCGACGCGCGCGACGATTCACCCCCGAGGGGCGCGAGAGTGAGCGAGGGAGAAGGAGGGGGTGAGAGATAGGGAGGAGGCGGTGGAGAGAGAGAGAGAGAGAGGTATGCGGAATAGAGAGAGAGAGAGAGAGAGAAAGAGAAAGAGAGAAAGAGAGAGAGAGAGAGAGAGGAAGGAGAAACGAGGGAGAAACAGGCGAGAGAGGTAGCCCCTCCCCTCTCTCCTCCTCCTCCCCTCTCTCCTCCCCCCCACCCACCTCCATCCCCCACCCCCCACCCCCCGAGCAGCACGCGGTGGCCCTTGGGGGGGGGGGGGGACAAAAAAAAATAAAATCGGCGCAGGGGCGGGGTCAGCCCGATTTTTTTTCGTTGTTTTTTTTGTGTGCCCCCCCCTCCCAGGGCCACCCCCCGCCCCCCCACAAATTCCCCCCCTCCCCCCCGCTCCTACCCCCCGCCCCCACCCACCCACTCCCCCTCCCCCTTTCCGCCCCGCGCGCGGCCTAATCTCTGGCAAGCGAGCGCACGCAAACTCACGCAACCTGCCAGGCCCGAAACAAAAACCAAAAACTGTTGTGGAGGGTTTCAGTAGGAGTCCCTCTGTGGAGGATTTAACAGGAATGCAATGCCAACGCAATGCCAGTGCCATGCCGGCGCTTTGCCTGCGCAAGGCCAACGCAAGGCCAAGGATCACGAATGCTATGCCAATTCTATGCGAGGTCCGTGCCACCGCATGCAAGCACAATGCCAGCACATGGCCAGTGCAATACCAATTCGGATTCAATGCCAATTCAATGCGAACGCGATGAGTCGTTTCTCTTGTGCACTTCAACGGGAATCCTTCTGCGGACGGTTTCGTTTGAAATCTTCCTGTAGAGGATTTCAATGAATCATTATGTCGAGGATTTCAGCAGCAACCCTTCTTGTTTGGGAGTTCAATAGGAATCCTTATGTGAAGGATTTCAATGGAAATTTTTCGATGTAGGATTTCAAGAAAAATCCTTCTGTGAAGGATTTCAATAAGAACCTTCTGCGGAGGATTCCAATCGGAATCGTTCTGCGGGCGTTTCCAGAAGAATCCTTGCGCGGAGGATTTCGCAGGAGTCCTTCTGTGGAGGGATTCAACGGGAACTCTTCTTGTGTAGGATTCCAATAGTTCCCTGTGGAGGATTTCAAGAGAAATCCGTTTGTGGAGGGTTTCGATACGGATTTGTTGCTTAATTTCCATACGAACGCAACGCCAAGACAATGCCAAGGCACTGACAGTGCTGTGCCAGCGCTTTGCCAGCGCCAAGGCCCATCGCAGCGCCAAGGGGCACCAATGCTATGCTGCCTTCCTGTGGAGGTTTCCAGTAGGAATCATTATGCGGAGGGCTTTCAATCAAAATCTTTGTTCGTGGAGGGTTTCAATAGGAATACGATGCGAATGAATGCAAATGCTACGCTAGCTCTTTGCCAGCGCAAGGCCAATGCAATGCCAAGGAACACCAATGCTATGCAATTCTACGCCATGTCCGTGCCAATGCGTCATCAGCACCGTGTCAGCGCAACACCAACACTTGGCCAGTGCAATGTCAATCCCCTTCCAACGCTATCCAACGCGAAAGGAATGAACCTTGTTTTTTTCACATCGATGTTTTAATCGAAATCCTTATGTGGATGATTGAATAGGTGTCCTGCTATGGGGGATTTCAGTTGGAACCGTCCGAGGGGGAATGTAATAGGAATCCTTACATGAAGGGCTTCAAGAGGAATGCCATGCAATTCGCGCCCAAGGCAATGCTTGTGCTATGCCAGCGCGTTGCCAGCGCAAGGCCATGCAATGCCAGAGGGGCGCCAGTGAATCGTTGTTCCATGTTGCAATAGAAATCCTCACGTGGATGATTGAACTAGGAATCCTGCTTTCGGGGCTTCAGCAAGAACCTTATGTGGAGGAGTTCCACTAGATTCCTGGTATGCAAGGTTTCAAGGGGAACGCATGCACCGCAATCCCAAGACAATGCTTGTGCTGTGCCAGCGCTTTGCCAGCGCAAGGCCCATGCAATGCCAGCGGGCGCCAGTGAACCCTTTTCTTCTATACTTCAGCGGGAAACCTTATGTGGATGATTGAACTAAGGATCCTGATGTAGAGGGATTCAATAGGAGCTTTCTGTTGTGGAATGTGATATGACTCCTGCTGTGGGGGATTTCAATGGGAGCCATCTGAGGAGGAATGTAATAGGAATCCTTATATGAAGGCTTCAAGAGGAACACCGTACACTTCACGCCCAAGGCAATGTTTGTGCTATGCCAGCGCCGTGCCAGCGCAAGGCCATGCAATGCAAAGGGGCACCAGTGAATAGGTGTCCCATATGCCAATAAAAACCCGTCAGTGGATGATTGAACTAAGAATCCTGCTTCTGGGGTGTCAGTAAGAACCGTCTGCGGAGGAATCAAATTAGATTCCGGATATGCAGGGTTTCAAGGGGAATGCCTGCCACCGCAGTTCCAAGGCAATGCTTGTGCTGCGCCAGCGCGCTGCCAGCGCAAGGACAACGCAATGCCAAGGGGCGCCAGAGAACCCTTGTCTTCTACATGTCAATAGAAACCCATATGTGGATGATTGAACTGGGAATCGTGCTAGAGAGGGTTTCAGCAAGAGTCCTCCTGCTGAGAAGTTCAATAGATATCCCTGTATGAAGGGCCCCAATATAAATGCAGGGCCAAGTCGATTGCAAGGCAATGCCCGTGCTATGCCAGCACTATGTCAGCGCGCGGCCAATGCAATGCCCAGGGGCACCGCGCAACGCTTTAAAACAAATTACACTAGTAATCCTTATGTGGAGGACAGAACCAGAAATCCTGTCATGGAGGAGTTCAGTTGGCCCCTTTATGTGGAGGAATTGAATGGGAATCATTGGATGCTGGGCTTCGGGAAGGGTCCAGTGCCAAGGCAATTCCAAGGCAGTGCTTGTGCTGTGCCAGCGCTTTACCAGTGGAAGGCCAATGCAATGCCAAGGGGCACCAATGAATACTTGTCCTTCTATATTCCAATGGCTAATCTTCTGTGGATGATTGAGCTAGGAATCCTATTATAGGGGTACAGGGTTTCAGTGAGAGTCCTTCTGCTGAGAAATTCAATCGATATCCCTGTATGAAAGGTTTCAAGAGAAATGCAATGCCAAGTCGAATCCAAGGCAATGCTTGTACTATGCTAGCGCTCTGTCAGCGCAAAGCCAATTCAATGCCAGAGGGCGCCAATGAATCCTTGTCTCTATCGTGCAATCGCAATCCTTCTGTGGAGGACTGAGCTAGGAATCCAGCTATGGAGGATTGCGGTAGGAATCTTCTGAATTCGATAGAAATCCGTCTACGGTGGTGCAATGCCAAATCCAATCCAAGGCAATGCTTATGCTACGCCAGCGCTTTGCCAGCGCAAGGCCATTGCAATGCCAAGGAACACCAATGAATAGGTTGTCTTCTATATTTCATTGGTAATGCTTCTGTGGGTGATTCAACTAGGAATCCTGCAATGGAGGATTTCAGTACGAGCCTTCTGTGGAGGAGGTCAACATGCCGCTGCTCTGCCAATGGTATGCAAGTCCGTGCCGATGCCAGTGCAATGCCAGCACGTGGTCGTTGTATGCCAAACCCGGTTCACTGCGATTCGACGCGGATGATATTGATTCCTTTTCCCGTATTCAACTAGGAACCCTTCTGTGGATGATTTGGATTCGAAGATTATGTGGAGGGCTTGGTTAGGAATATTTTTGTGTGTGTGTGCGCAGGGAAAAGGGGTTGAACATAGGAATCCTTCTGGTTCAGGATTCCATATGAATTGGTATTGCGGTGAGGGGGTACTTGGAGTTCTTCTTATGGCGGGATTCATCAAATTCCTTCTGCCGAGGTTTCAGAGGAAGTCGCCAGCGCAATCCAAGCGCAAGGCCAGTGCGCTGCCGACGCAATGCAGCGCAAGTCCTATGCCAAACCAAGCCATGCAATGTCAATGGGGGTCCTCAAGGCAGAGCCGTTATACTGAGCCGACATGAGAAATACGCAAACGACACGCCACCACCCATCCCCCATGAACAAACAAAACATTTGAACAGGCAAATATGCGCAACGTCGAGACGAGAATGCCATGTGTTTTAACGCGCGCGGCGCCGAGGCGAGAATGTGGTTTTTGAGAAATGGGGCGCCGTAGACCGCCGCTTGAGAATCCCCCGCCCTCCTTCTTTCAGTGCCCCTCTGGGTCAGACATCTGGGGGCGCGCTCCGCGCAGGCGGCGAGACAGGCCGCAGGGCGCCCGCCGCCGATAGCAGCGGGCGCCCTTCGAAGAACAACTCCCTCTCTGGGACAGCTCTCCAGTGTGAACCTGCAGACCAAGCGGGAGGTCTAGGGGGGGCGGGCGCAGTCGAATCCAGCGGGAAGCTTGAGCGAAAGGGTTACAAACACAAACGACGCTGCAAGATGCGCGGCGGCAATCGGACGAGGGGGCGATGGACACATGAGGTAAACTATGTAGTATCCCACGCTCTCCCCTCTCTCCGTGCCGCCAGCCTGGGCGATGCCCAAGACCCCAGACTGCCCTTTTTTTCAGTGCCCCTCTGGGTCGGGCATCCGGGGGCACGCTCCGCGCAGGCGGCGAGACAGGCCACAGGGCGCCCACCGCCGATAGCAGCGAGCGCCATTCAAAGAAAAACTCTCTCCCTGGGCCCAGCTCTCCAAAACTAATGTCAGGTTCGCATGTCCAAACTGACTCCTGGCTGTCAAGCCGAGCCCAAAACGCAAGATAGGTCTTTCATTTGTCTGGCAACAAGGGAGTCGGCAAAAGCCTGGGCAAGACTGTTGCACAGCGGCCTGAGGTATGGTTCGGCGGCAGCGGTGACGAAAGTCCCAGCCTGCTTTCCGTGCAAAGTCACATGTTGCTGATGCGTGCGGGAGCAAATACCACGGCCACAGCAGAGACGCCCTACGCAGCTCAGGTCAATATCGCAACCCCAGAACTGCGTCCGCTTCCTCCAGCGGGTTCCGTCCTGGCAGTAGTCAGTGACAGCTGCCCGCAGCTCGGCCTGTGGGAGCTTCAAGAAACAGGGTTGCTGGACAAGCCAACTCGCCAACGGATTCTCGAGCGCGACTGGGGCATCCCTTCGCCGACACTCCGCCATCGGGCGGGCAGCGATGGCGGCAGCGCTTCCCACTTCCAGCTTCTGCTGGTCGCGCGGCGCCAGGTCGGGGAGCCCTGCTGGGAACTCGGCGGACCGCAAGCGCGGTGGCCCCGGCGGGCCCGACTCTCGAGCCCGTGAGAAAGTATTGCAGAGCACCCCGAGCCAGATGGCTCGCACCAGGCCGTGCTGGACGAGACCTCGGATGATCCGTCGGCCCCTGCGCAACGCGAGGTCGCGCGGCAGGTGATGGCGGATGTCGATCTCATAGATGGGCGCGCTTGCCCGCCGAGGGCGTCTCCGCCAGCTGTAAGAGAAGCGGCCCGAGCCCGAGAAAACCCCCAGGGCTATGCCGCCGCGCCCGGCGGCAGCAGCGGTGGCGATCGCCTCAAGAGGAGGCGACCAAGTCTGGCCTCGCTGTCGGCGCCGCGCCTCCGCAGGGCTGTGCTGAGGGAGGCCAGCGCCCGGTTGACTCGGCCCCCCTGGGCGCGCCTGCGGACGGACGAGTCGCTGCTCCAGCGCCCCCGCTGCTTCAGCCCGGCTGCGCCCCCGAACCTGGCGAGCGCCTAGCGCGACGCCCCCCCGTGCCTGAGTTGGTGCAGCGCGGGCGGGCCCAGGTGCCCGAGCCGCAGCCGTCGCCCCGCGTCGGCGAAGCTCTGGACCCAGTCAGCGTAGTTGAACCCGAACAGGTAGTCCCCCTTGGCCTCCCGCCTGAGGAGGTCCAGCACGTCCCCCAGCCAGGCGAACTTGGGGTTGTCGAGCACCAGCGACTCGTCGTACGCCCCCGTCTTCGAGCTCACTCCGTGCTCGAGCAGGCGAAGCACCAAGGACCAGCGGCTGCGACCTGTCCTGCCCTCTCGGGGCGGAGGCGCCACGCCCTGGACTCGGATGCGCATCCCCTCCGCGGGCCTGAGAATGAACGCGAAGGCCACCATCGCCGCCGACGCCATCTGCAGCTTCCCCTCGAGCGCCAGCGCGTTGGCCATGAGGGCGGCCACTGGGGGCGGGATCGGTAACCGAGACTTGGTCGGGGCCAGCCTCCGCCATCCTCTCTTGGCGGCGTGGCTCCGCACCAGCTCGGGCGCCCCGCGAGCCAGGCCCGGCCGAAGATGCCCCGGGGCCGCCTGGAGGTATCCGCCGCTCGCCAACCCGGTGCCCTCGAAGAACTGTTCGTTCATCCAGGCCACCGCGGCGGCGTCGAGCGCGGCCGCGGGCTCCAGCGGCATCCTGGGCGCCAAAGCCCAGCGCTCGAAGGCGGCCACTCGGTTGCGGTAGTTGGCCTCCGTGCGAGGGCGCACGGTGCGGCACTCCAGGAAGCTCATCGGGGCGTAGACGCGTAGACGTCCGTCCTCTGGCTGCCGCACCTCTCCAGCCTCCGCCTCTTCCTCAGCTCCAGCGCGTCCGGCTCCAGCTCGGCCGACCCGGCCCCCCGGCCCAGCGGGCGGCGCCGCGTTGCCCTGGGCGGCCGGGGGGCCGCTCCCGCGCCCGCGCCACGGCGCAACTGGCGCGCAGCCGAAGGGCCCGCAGTCGGCCCCAGCCGCCGCGGCCCCCACCACGACGCTGAGACCTGCGCCCCGGCGATCGGCAAGGTCGGCCGACTCAGCAGCGACGCCGTCGGCTGGGCGGTCTGGCTCGAGGGCTTCGTCACCTTGCCCAGGGCCGTCTTCGTGGCGCCGAGCGGCCGCGGCAGCACCCCGCCCTGCAGGTCCGCGGGCGGCCTCGGCACTGCGCGACGGCCTGCCTCTGGAGCTGTCGTCGGCCGCGTTCCTCTCGGAGGGCACCCGTCGAAGGTAGATAGACACGGAGCCGATCAAACAGAGTGCTGCCGCATCGCGGGGCCCACGCCTTGAGCCGAGGAGCGGCCTTTGGAGGCGGCAAGATTGAAGGACATGGCGTCAGACAATATCACGCTGCGTTTTCCGATGGACTTCCGATCCCGCAAAATGCGCTTCAAGGCCTACACCCCCGCTCTGCCCTCCAAGACGACCTGCGGCCCCTGACGACCCCAGGGTGACGATGAAACTCTTTTCCAAAAACCTCCCCACATAGATCGAGGCGCGGGTGGGGCACGGCGCCGACAAGCTCCGAGATCTGGGACTTCCAGATCTCCGCGGGCGGCGACTGCGCCCTCCTCGGAGCGCGCGAAGCGCCGCCGCTCATTGAACACCGAGGCCCTCGCCAGCCACTCCTCTGGCACGCGCTTCTGCATGACGCCTCTGCCCCACGCGGAGGCATCGAACGCGGTGGGCCGCGAGTCCCAGCGGGCTCCCAGCTGCCGTCGGGCCAAGGGCGCCAGCGCGGCTGCCAGGCGCAGCTCCTGCCGCACGCTGTCCCAGAGGTGGCCTGAAATCTCCCCGAAAACCTCGACGTACGCGTAGCTCGCCGAGAGGGCGCTGAGGAGCTCCCTGCGAATCAGGGCTCGAAAAATGCAGTGGCCGATCACGCTCGACAACTCCCGACCGCTGACAAACTTCCCGTCGGCCAGGGCGACCAGGCCCAGTCGGAGGCGCCAGGCGGACCGAGGGGCCACCTCCACGGCGGCCTCGAGCTCGGAGAAACGCCGGCCCAGCGCCTCGCCCCCCGCGCCCCGGCTCGGAGGGTGCGTGGGCAGCCCGGCGTCCTGCAGCGCCTGGGTGGCGGACAGCTCGCCTCCGCGCCCTGGCTCAGCGCGATGAAGTTGTCCACGCACTCCGTGCGCAGGCCTGGGGCGGGCGGGGGCGGGGGCGCGGCGTCCCGAAGCCGATCATCATCTCCCATCTTCGTCGAGCGGTCGATGATGCCCTCGTGCAGTGTCTGGCGCGCCCAGAGGGCCTGCGTCCAGCCCATCGGCAGCGCCCTCGGCACGGGCGCGATGCGGCCCTGCGCGCCCACGGCCACGCCGTCGACGCAGGGCGCGTTCACCGTGCCAGCTCGAACGGGGGCGAGGCCAAAGTGCGCGCGGAGGTCACGGGGCAGCAGCATCGCGTAGAAGGCGACCTGGACGCCCACCCCCCCGACGATGATGGGCGGCCCCTCGTCCGCGCGCGCTGCGCTGAAGGCCTGCCCCGTGGCGAGCTTCACGGAGTCGGGCTCGTCGAACGCGCAGTTCGCAATCCTCGCGTCTATAATCACTCTCTGCTCTCGCCACTTCTTCCAGACCGAGAACGCGCCCTCCTCCGTCTCCGCCGATCGCCGGCACTCGACGAGCCCCGCCGCCTCGGCCCGCCGGAGGAAGGCGGCGTAGACGCGCGGCCGTTGGCGAAGCGCAGGATCCCAGCGCGGACGACTGACGCCCGCCTCCACCTTCTCGATCTCCGCTTGCTCTCTTGGCAAGAGCTTCTCTCTCAGACGGTCGACAATGAATCTGCCCACCGCACCCCCAGCCGACTCCAAGCCAACGGGCTCGAAACCGACGGGCGGGAGTGCGAGGTTGCGCGCGTCGAACGGGGCGACGACCGACGGCTCCCCGTCGCATCGCTGCGAACCTCGAACCTCATCCAAGGCTCCTGAGGGCTCCATGTCGGACGGCGGCGGGCCGAGCTGCGACCGGGCCTCGCGGGCCCGAGACACGCGCTCGGCCTGGGCGGCCGTCGGGCCGGGGGTGCGATCCTCTCTCGGCTCGGAGACGCCGCAGTAGAGGTGGTCGAGGGCGGCGACGGTCTCCGCCGTCCCCGACTGCAAGTGGGCGCGACGCTGAACTCACCGAAGCACTACACGACTAAGTGGCACCGGTCTAGCACCCTTCTCTCCAGCGAAGGCCTCGCGAGGGATGGGCAGGATGTCGCGCGTGCGGCCATCGCCGCGAACACGCCTCGAACAACTCATGAAAAGTGCCGGACGGCGGTCGGAGTCATCCGCCGCCCGGCCTGCCCACATCACCCCTGCTCCTGTTGGCCCTTCGAGGCCCGGCTTGGCTGCTGATGCGCGGCGAGCATGCGGCGCTCCTCTCGCGCCCTCCTCACCTGCTTCATCACCGATGCGTCCCTCTCCATCTCCTTCGCCGCGTAGTCGAGGAGGTCGTGGGCGAGCATTGCCTCGCCCGTGTCGCGATGGGCGCCCAGGAACACGGAGGCCTCGTCCACCAGCCCGATCCGATCCTGGAGCCCACCGCCCTTGCTCTGCTTGCTCTTGCCCTTGCCGCTGCCCGCGGCGTCCTGGGCGTAGACATACTCCACGAGCTGAGCATGGCGCATCGCCACTTCGAGGGCAGCAGCATTCGTCACGTCGAGCCCGTCGTAGCATCCCGCCTCCTCCAACATCCTCAAGATCACTCCATGGGCGTCGACCTGCTTGAAGAACTGATGGTGGTCTGCCGGCCCGCCTTCACGTCGATTGATGTAGGCAGCACGCCATGCCACGGTCCGTGGGCCAGGGATCGGCCAGTCGCTGAACTGCACGACCGAGAACATCATGGCTACGTCCCGCCACGGACGCCTACGGCGTGCGGCGGGAGAGCCCTCAGGTACCCCGATCATCTGCAGGTCCAGGATCCGAGCGTAATCCCCCGCTGGGACCCGCGCACCAGCCTCCTCGGCCTCCCTCATAAGTGGAAGGGGCGGTCCCGCGGGATCGGCAGCACCCTCGGCCATGACTTCCGCCAGCAGCTTCAGGGCTCCTCCTGGGGGCGGCACCGCGGGGCGAGCGTTGGCTCTCTCTCGCGCGACGTAGATCTCGTTCGCAGGAGCCACGGCCTCGGCCTCGCGAGCCGCCAGGTCGGCCGCCCCCAGGTCTGCCCGAAAGCGGTAGCACTCCGCCCGCGGGACTCCACCTGGAGGGGGCCAGCGAAGATCGGAAAACCGCACAGCCGTGACGTCCTGCTGGCTATCCAGATCCAGCAGCTCTTCACTATACACGTCGTCGTCGGGAGTGCACACCAGCAAGTTAGTCTCTGACGACACCACGACTCCCAACACTCGGCGCTGGTGCCATAATCGAGGCGGCGCCGCGTCGTTGTACAGCACGAAGGCCCACGCTCTCAGCCGTCGGCTGAGCTCCATCCCTTGGCTCAGTCTGGACCACGAGTCTCGTCGGCGTCAGCCACGTGCCCTAGGCAAGTCCAGTCACAAAGAAACAGCCCGCGACGAGAATCCACCCCCACAGCCCTAGCCCGCCTGGCGCCAGAGGCGAGGGCGGGTTGGCTGGGGCCCCAGGGCACGCTGGGCACTGGGGGCAGGGTGGGCAGGCAGGCGCGGACGGGCAGCGCGAGAGCCAGAGGAGGCCCGCCTGCCCGCCCACCTGCGCCAGCCCAGCCAGGGCGCCCGGCAGCAGCCCTGCAATGCACTGCTCGGAGCCTGATCCGGGAAAAAACTTGAGCGAAAAGGGTTACAGACACAAACGATGCTGCAAGATGCGCGGCGGCACTCGGACGAGGGGGCGATGGACACATGAGGTAAACTATGTAGTATCATCATCACCACCACCACCATCATCATCATCATCATCATCATCATCATCATCATCATCATCATCATCATCATCATCATCATCATGATCATGATCATGATCATGATCATGATCATGATCATCATCCTCATCATCATCATCATCATCATCATCATCCTCGTCATCATCATCATCGTCATCATCATCATCATCATCATCATCATCATCAGCATCATCATCATTCTGATCAATCACATCATCAGCATCATCATGATCAACATCATCATCACCAACATCCTCAGCATCAGCATCAGCATCAGCATCACCAGCAGCATCAACCTGATCATCATCATCATCCTCATCATCAACAACATCATCATCATCAGCATCATCATCGTCACCAGCATCAGCATCATCATCATCATTATCCTCATCATCAACAACATCATCAACAGCATCATCAGCATCATCATCAGCATCATCATCAGCATCGTCATCAGCATCCTCATCCTTCTTCTCCTCAGCATCATCAGCATCATCATCAGCATCAGCATCATCATCAGTATCAGCATCATCGCCAGCATCAGCATAATCATCATCAGCAGCATCAGCATCCTCATCCTCATCCTCATCCACATCATCATCATCAGCATCATCAGCAGCATCATCATCACCATCATAATCATCATCATCCGTCTCATCATCATCAGCATCATCAGCATCATCAGCATCATCATCATCCTCATCAGCAACAACATCATCATCAACATCATCATCAGCATCATCAGCATCCTCCTCATCCTTCTCATCATAATCAGCATCAGCATTACCATCAGCAGCATCATCAGCATCAGCATCATCATCAACATCAGCATCATCATCATCCTCATCCTCCTCATCATCATCCCTCCTCCTCCTCCTCCTCTTCCTCCTCCTCCTCCTCCTCCTCCTCCTCCTCCTCCTCGTCCTCCTCCTCCCTCCTCCGCCCGCGCTGGGGTCGCCGCCGCGCCCGCGAAGCGCGAACGTACCGTGCTGCCTGGACTTCTCCAGGCGTACATTCTTAGAGCACGAGCAGCTGCACAAGCATACAATCAACACGTATAGTAAGGATGCGTGGTAAGGATGTAAGGGCCTTGGAAGGCCAAGCTTAACGTTTTTCAAACGAGGCTGGCCAGCGAATGTCGCTAAGGATGGGCCGAAGAGGCAGGGATGCAAGAGTACCCTTGGGAAGGTTGCCCATCCTTCCTATGCGGGTTGGCTGAAATTTTCGGAGTCCCGCGCGGCTTTCTGGGATCGGCGCTGGGCCCCCTCCCTGGTGCGCGGAGCGCGCCAAGGGCGGCGCCGACCAAAAGTATGCTTGCCCAGTTTCTGTTTCCCCTCTGCCCCTACAGTCAAAGTGAATGGTAAGGATGAGCCACTCTCCAAGGCTGCCTTTGCATCCTGGCCCCTTCGGCCCATCTTTGGCAATGCTCGCTAGCCAAATCCTCGCTTTATCGGCGCTGGGCCCCGGAGGAGGAGGAGGAGGAGAAGGAGGAGGAGGAGGAGGAGGAGGAGGAGGAGAAGGCGGAGGAGAAGGAGGAGGAGGAGGAGCAGGAGGATGAGGATGAGGAGGAGGAGAGGAGGAGGAGGAGGAGGAGGGGGAGGAGGAGAGGAGGAGGAGGAGGAGGGGAGGAGGAGGAGGGGGAGGAGGAGGAGGAGGAGGAGGAGGAGGAGGAGGGGAGCTGGGCCCCCATCCCTCGGCGCGGAGCTCCCCAGGGGCGGAGCCGGAGGCGCCCCCGAGGGCGTCCAGCGCCGAGCCAAGAACATCCGCGCGGGCCTCGCCGCCGAGCCCGGCACGGCGCGGAGAGCCGCCGGGCGCTCCGGGCCTCTCCAGGGGCGCCCCTGCGGCCAGGATGCCGAGGCGCGACTCGGCCAGTGTTGCAGAAGCAACGCCAGGCTGCAGCATGGCATCCAAGGAAAACCAGTGCTCCGCGCCTCGGTGGGTAGGCAACGGGGGAGCGGAAGAATGCACAGCCATGCACAGATCGACAACCGCGCTGCCGACCGTAAGCCTTCAGGGCGGCTCCCAAATACCGGTGAGGCTTGCCCGCCACTTGCTTCCGAGGCGAACCGCCGCGGAGACAGGGGCGCTGCTGGGAGGCCACAAACGTTTTATTCTTCGGCGTTTCGACATGTAGCGACAGGGGGGGGACGGGGGTGTCTGGCTCCGAAGCTCTGCTTATAGAGCGACTGCTTGGGGCCGTGCGTCCTATTGGGTAGACTGTGCCTGCTTGAAAAAGCCGCCCCCCCAAAAGCCAAGATCTACTCCATGGGGGGGGAGGCGGTGCACGGCTTCCCCTGGGGCCGTAGGCGACCCGAGGAGGAGGAGGAGGAGGAGGAGGAGGAGGAGGAGGAGGAGGAGGAGGGGGAGAAGGAGGAGGTGGAGGAGGAGGAGGAGGAGGAGGAGGAGGAGGAGGAGGGAGGAGGAGAAAGAGGAGGAAGAGGAGGAGGAAGAGAAGGAGGTGGAGGAGGGGTCGCCTAAGCCCTTTGGAGAACCCCCCCAGTAGGGGGTGCGAGGGCCCGCGCCGATCGGCAAAACAATGAATAAGAGAACGATCGCCAGAGCGACAGCAACGACGGCACCAGCATGCTTGTGTTTATCCTCAAGGAGCCCCCCGGTGGACGAGGCTCTCGCACACGTCGAGGGCAGCGGCGTCGTGGCCAAGCGGGCGCGTCGACGTCGCAGTGGGCCCGTGCACGGGCCCTCCCTCGAGGGGCTTCACGAAGGCGGACAGGAAGGCCCAGGCCAGGACGCCCTCCTGGGAGCCCCAGAAGAGCTGCGCGTCAGCGTGGTGCCAGTAGCCGGTGCACGAGATGAGCTGGAAGGTGCCATGAGGCCCTGCGCAAACCCCCTTGCAGACAAAGTTTGTGGGCCGCCTGGGTATGATGGTCGAGACCAGCTTGGGTCTCGCATGGCGGCTGGTGCAGTTGAGCCCTCCCGCCCACATGTTCTCCAGATCCCACTGGCGAGTGTAGAGCCAGCCGTCCTCGCCGATGGCCGAGTCGTGGGGGCCCCATTTGGCTTTGTATGCGGACAAGTTTCGTGGGAAGAGTGGGCTCCCCCAGGACCAATTGCTTCCCCACCCGCGGCGGCGCCCAAAAGGGCTGTAGGACGACGACACCTCTATACCACCGACTCGGTCCAGGCCAGTCCAGGGCCCGCGATCGGTATATTAGCCTCCTGGCCAGGACGGCGAATACAACAACCTTGGGCCCAGGATGCCCCTGGCCAGGAACGGTGTCGGTGTACCGCTGCTGTCGTCCGAGGAAAGGACGAGGGGGGCAGGAACCTGCCGAGAAGGCAGGGGGACTCTCGGGCATATTCTGCGCGGAGCCCCAACAAAACGCGCACGCCCCGCACCGCACGAGAAGCGACGACGACGACGGCGGTGACGACGACGACGACGGCGTCGACGACGGCGGGCGACGACGACAACGACGGAGACGACGACGACGACGACGACGACGACGACGACGACGGCGACGGCGACACCACGGCGGCGACGACGCCGCTGAGAGGGGCCACCGAGGAGCCTCCGACGCGGCGGCCGGGGGGGGGGGCGGGGGACAGGGCTTCTGGCGAAGCCGCCGCCTGCACAACGCCAGGAGGAGGAAGAGGAGGAGGAGGAGGAGGAGGGGGAGGAGGACGAGGAGGAGGACGAGAAGGAGGAGGAGAAGGAGGACGAGGAGGAAGACGGGGAGGGCGGGGATTCTCGCAAATCCGCCGCCTGGACACCGCCAGCGATCCGCCTTTGGAACAGCCATTTTACGCTTAGGTCGGGCCTGTCCTCCTGCAGAAGGATTTCGGAAAACGGTGAAATATATAGTCAACACGTATCAAAAAATCGAACGGGGAGGAACATCGCGCCCAGTCTACTTTTCGACTTTTCCTGAATATTCCTCCTGTGGGGGAACATGCCCGACCTAACGCCACGCCGTCCCTCAAGCCCCCAAAAAAGCACAGCGAGCACGCCGGCGGGCCCAGGCACGCCGCAAACAAAAAACACACACACACGCACACACACACAGACACACACACACACACACACACACACACACACACACGCACACACGCACACACACGCACACACGCGCGCACAAGACAAACAAGAAATGCGGCCGCAGCGCCCTCTCGCGAGCCGACGAAGGCCAATTCGCGAGAATCGGCTTGGCGGGACTAATAGGAGGAAGGGAAGACGGAGGAGGAGGAGGAAGAGGGAAAGAAGGAGGAGGAGGGTGAGGAGGAGGAGGAGGAGGAGGAGGAGGAGGAGAAGAAGAAGGAGGAGGAAGGGGGAGGAGGAGGGGGAGGAGGAGGACGCCTTTGGAACCGCCATTCCACAGGGCGGGGCCGCTACCCCGCCTCTCAAAACAGCAAAAAAACAGCGAACACGCGCGCGGAACCAGGCCCCCAACAAACCAAAAACCTGCGGCCGCCACGCCATCCCGGGAGCCGAGAAAGGCCCACTCGCGGGAATCGGGTTGGCAACGACTACAAGGAGCCAAAACGCCCCTCGGCGACGGAGGGCCGCGAGGCCCAGAGGGGGCGAGGTCTCGAGCCGGGGGGGGGATAAAACGACACCGGCGCCGCCACGGCAGGTTCACGTCGCGGGAGTGCAGGAGGAGGACGAGGAGGAGGAGGATGAGGAGGTGAATCCAGGTTACCGGCGTGCGATCCCTGCGCCACATGGCCAAATCTGCTCCTCGCCACCTCACTCGTCAACGCGTTCTCGGAAGCAGCACGACAGTGCAAGAGGGCCATCGTGCTCGCTGAGAGGAGGTACGCAAAGAAGAAGAAAAATAAGAAACGCCATGATCATAAACTTTTGGTGCTCCGCGCGGATTCCTTGGATCTGCGCTGGACCTCCCTGGCGCGCGGAGCGCGCCAGGTGCGGCGCCGGAGGCGCCGCCGGGGGGGGCCCAGCGCGTAGCCAAGAAATCCGCGCGGAGCGCCACAAATTCATGTTTATGGCGTTTTTCCTTCTTCGAGGCACGGTGGTTCAACCAACCTCCGATTCTTCACCTGGCCGATTCCGGAAACCCTGAACCCAAAAACGCTTCCATCTCTTGGGAGGTCGATCTCTGCGTCCGCAAGCTTCCGCCAGCGGAGGCGGCCTCGTCTCATTTCCAGCAGCCGCCCGCTGCCCCTCCTCCGCCTTCCGCCGAGGAAGAGACGACTCCTTCGATCCTCGATCCAATGATGGAAAAGCAGAAGTGCTCGGCCATTCCGCGGGGAACATGCTGAGGACGCACTGTCGCAATTGGCGCTGCGACCACACTACGGGGAAGTGCCTCGATACCCGCGGCGCCTGCGCGAACGAAGACGCGCCGTCGCTCGGCGCACCGCGCTGCCGCGCTTACCCTTTCTGGAACGCCCCATCTGGCGCCCACCCTTCACGGCTCTGGGACCTGCCCCCCCCCCCCCCCGGTTCCCCCCCTGCGCGCCGCCGGCATGTCCAATTGCTCCAGTTCCTCCTGAAGGGCCAGAAGGGCCAGCGGCCGGTCGGGATGGTCTCGTCCTCGAAGGAAGGCGACGGCGGACGACGACGACGACGACGACGACGACGACGACGACGACGACGACGACGACGACGACGTTGACGTCGACGATGACGACGACGACGACGACGACGAGAACGCCGACGGCATCGAGGGCGGCGGCGGCGGACGACGACGACGGTCGGAGGTCGCTGGAGGTCTACGGATGCCTCTCAAGGTCCACGGAAGTCCTTGAAGACCCCTGTGGCCCAAGAGAACAGAAAAAATATAATCGCCTCCTCCTCCTCCTCCTGCTCCTTCTCCTCCTCTTCCCCCTCCTCCTCCTCCTCCTCCTCCTCCTCCTCCTCCTCCTCCTCCAGGGGACAGTTGTGGTCCCTTCTGTGGCGCAGGCGGCCCGGAGGGTGAACTTGTGCACCCTCCATGGCTCGGGGAATCACGCCCCCGCGCTGCCAGTGGGCCATTCGGGCCACGTCCGTTCGGGACGTACGTAGCAAGGGTGGGAGTTGCATTTGGCGTCTGCTACTATTTGTGTTATGTGTTGGCCATTCGGGCCGTGCTTTAAGGAGGCGGCTCGGGCCTCGCTATCTGGCTGTTGCATCTGGTTTCCGTCCAGCCGTGCAAACAATGTGTTTTCAGCCGTTCGGGCTGTGTTTAAAGGGCCACTTGGGCTGCACATTCGCAAAGCTGATCGCTTTCCTCGGCCGACACGTTCGGTGGCCGTTCGGGCTATGCGAGGGGCAATGCGCAACAGAAGCCATTAGGGCTTCGCGTTCGCAGGGACATTCGTTCCATTTCGCGCACTTTTCGCGGGCCAGAGGTGTGAACATGGAGCAACTGGCCCAATCCAATTGCATAGGCAAATCACGGCAATTTCCTTAGATTTGCTCAAGCGCGACATCGCTGATGCCGATGCTAGAGCTATATGGTTCGCTGGTATTCGGGGCCTCCGACTCAATATAGACTTGTTGCGTACACTTGGTGCCGGACCACAACTCTTAAAATGGTGGGAGCACGGGCGCCAATTTTCTTTCGATGCCGCTGTTGAGCCCAAAGTGTATCGCAATTATCGTTCCTTATTAGACAATATCCCATACGCCGAGGCCGAATGGGATCGATTAGAGCGCCTTGGGAAGATTCGTTTTTGTCCCCGGGTTATCGGCCCGATCAGCTCCTGGTCAACCCTTTGTGATTTAGCGTGGGAGGAGAACGCAGACAACACCATCGAAGCTCGGATGATTGTCGATTTCACTACGAGTGCTCTCAACCAGGTGGCCCCCTAAAATACTAGTGGAATATGGCTCCGTTGATCTGGCGCTCTCCTGCACTGCTCCTGGCAGTTGGCTGGTCGTGGTAGATCTGGCTGATGCTTTTTATAATCGGCAACTTCATCCCGATGATTATCTAACATTCGGTGTTTGGTCTCCGGGGAAGCAGTGCTTCGGACACTGTGCGTATTTGCCTGGGGGATTCGGTCCTGCCCCTGGGGTAAATGACCAACGCGTGAAAGAAATATTACGTTTGATATTTTAACATGAGCACGTATTACTCACATATTTTGTTGATGACCTATTGGGTAACGGGTCAACAGAAACCGAAGCTTTCAACACATTCTCTAACACTGTCCATCTCCTTCTGCGCGCCGGCATCCCGCTTAGCAGCAAAAATTCTGGATTGCGCCCTCCTTCTCAAAAGCAAGCGTGGGTGGGATGGATATGTGATACAATTGCTAATGTCATTTCGGTACGACGCAAGAAATGCGACAAGTGTCAGGAATTGTTCAAACGCTGCAGGACTTGCATCGCACATTGCCGAAGTATTCCTTCAGGGCCGCCGTCGGCTTCATCACGTTTGGGGGGATCTGAATGCTTCCAACGTCTACACGATCTGGGCAAAACACCCTTCGGCAGAACCTTCTGTGAAGCTTTCCCCAGCAACCATTGTCCACATAGAGTGGTGGATTCGCGCTTTGAGCACCGCGCCCACTAAGCCGTTGCAGGGTGCGGCTGGGTCATTATCAAGATGGAGCCTAAAATTAACCGGTTTCGCAAATTGGGAAAGTCTCGCAAAATCTGGCTGCATCAGAATAATAGAGACCGACGCGTCGAAACACCACGGCTGGTCTTACAATTCATGTGAAACCAGCCGGGTGGTAGCCGGCACATGGCCTGAAGATACCCATCTGCTCGCGGACAATGCAGACGCAATCAACCACAAGGAATTGCGGGTAGCTCGGGAAGCAGTCCGCCGAGAAGGCGGATGGTTACGAGGGTGGCGCGTTGATTTCCGAATCGACAACGCGGCCGCCGAACACTATATTAAATTCCGGCACGGGCGCGTCCCAGCTCTCCAGGACCTCGCCGAGAGTTTCGAAGATGCAGAAAGACTTGCCGGTTGTTGGTGCATGGCAGCGCACCTTCAAAGGGACGAAGGCTCTCGCGATCCTTCGCTCGCACACCGATGGGATACAGACGTCTTCAAGGGTGCAGTTTTGAAGCACACCATCATGAGCGACATTATTCGTACTCGGCCCTTTCGACGTTGATTTGTTCGCAGACCGGGAAGGCGAGGGCTCCCGTCGTGACTTCCCGCGACGTTGCAAATGTTCTGCGACGTCGGATCTCAGGAGAGGAGGAGGAGGAGGAGGAGGAGGAGGAGGAGGAGGTGGAGGAGGAGGAGGAGGAGGACGAGGAGGAGGAGGAGGAGGAGCTCAAGCCGCATCGTGGTTCTTCCCAGAGCGGTCGGCGCTCGAGCAACCCCTCGTTGCGAAGCGAGCGTGGGCACATCCGCCGCGGGCGCTCGTGGCCAGAATCGTGCCTTGGTTGCGCGATTTGGTGCAATCAAGAAGGTGCGAGAATGTATTCTTATGAATTCCGGAGGACTCTGGTTGCCCCTGGTTCCGTTCACAAGCGCTTCAGCGGTGGAGGCGCCGCAGCCGCTGGACCAAAGGAGCTGACCTTTTCCGTATCTGGCACAGAGATGCCGGGACAACTCGTTGGCGCAAGGCGCCGCCGTCCGACTTGCCAATGGTGCTGCTGTCGATGCTATGAGAAGCATTCAACATAAAATTAGCAAGTGGACCTCAAATAGGCATGACACAACGCGTTCGTGTGAGAGGCATAGTCATCCGCGCCAGCCCTGGAGACGCATGCGCCCATAACGAGCTTAAGTATTGTTTAGTGCACTCTTCGTCATCGATCGTCTCATTGATCTGCGCCGCTGCTACATACCATAGCCGAACTGTGCAGCTTTGCACGCGTGCCCAGACGCTCACGCACAGCTCAGACTGCCGACCTGCGCGCGCGATGGCAGCTGTGCAGCCGGCGCAGTCTGGCGAGCAGGAGGCGGTCGAGTGGTTCCAGCGGGCGATCCAGCCGAACGGCCCACTAGCCACTATCTTCGCTGATGCGGGTCGCCAAGCAGTCGATGCGCACGTCACGGCTCTCCTCGGGAACACGGCGTCGTCTCTGAGCATTGCAGTCGCATCGGCTTCCACCGCGGCCGAAGCCAAAGCGGCTGCCCAAGATGACACCGTCAAGGCACAGGACAACACCATCAAGACTCTCAACGACAAGATCATTGCGATGGGCAAGACAGAGCAGGACTTGGATACGAAAATCCCTTGGAGACCGTATCTCCGCTCCTGCCAACCAGCTGAAGTTCTAGCCGGCTGGCGCCGGCTCACAATCGATAAAGATTGGCTTGCGAACGCCGTGGACAACATGCACGACCCTGCCACGGAAAACGCCACGGCAGTGTGCGCTGCGAACCCGAACAGTGCTGAAGCACGAAAGCTACGCCAAGCAATTGCTTTTAATAACGCCCCCAAGACGTCGTGGAAACAGCTTTGCCTAGCGCTGTACGGGGGCAGCGCTGACCGCCTCAGAGCTTTCATGTCGGACAAAGCGGCTATTGACGGCGACGCCACAGTGGCGGCCCTGGCACGGATGTGTCTGACAGTTTTTTTCTGCTGAAGGCTCAATATTTCTGTCCCGCAACGTCGAAGCCAACCTCCGCAGCTAGGATGCACCAGCAGCGCGAGGAGTGAATGCCGCTGGTCTTTTCGACAATCAAAGCCACGAAACGCAAGGCGAAGAGAGCGGCGGCACGTGCGCCGCTAGACGTAGCAATTTTGAAGACCGACTTCAACTTGGATTGGAGCTTAGGTATGACCCGCTTGGCCGTGTCCCCCTTCCTTAATGCAGCTAGCGGCACCGCCCCTCTTGCGAACGTCCGCGCAGCGCCGGATGGGACGCCCCCCGGCGCGCCTCCTTTTAAGCAACTCCGTCCTGGAACGGCGGCCGTTACCCAACCGCAACCGTCTGCCGCACCTGTCTTCACCCAGACGCCCGCCAAAGGCGAGCAGGAAGGGAAAGGCAAAGGCAAAGATAAAGAGGAGAAGCAACAAATGGTTGCTTTCTTGCTCGCAGAGCTCGGCGCCATGATGGGCCGTCAACAGCCGGCCGCTGTACAGCAAGATCTCGACGCCAAGTTTGAAGGCACCCCCCCAGAGCAGGCCGCCATTCGCAACATCATGGGGACGTGCTGCAGGCATTGCACTCGCAACCCACAGGCGATTGTGAAGCACTCGCAGGCCGCCTGCAAAGCCGAGGGCAATCTGCCGAGCATGCCTTGTTTGAAGTGTGCCCGGCTGGGCCGGACCGAATATCATTGGCCCGACCAGTGCAGTAATTAGAGCACGCGCAGCAAGCATTACATTGATATGTACATATGTGTATACGTTCAATACCACAACAAAAATACGATGCATTATATACATACCTTCGGTTGCGCCTCCCACGCAGCTCAGTGGAGTGCAAATTAAGTCACTCTAGACAGGCGTGCGGATCAGCGACGAACCATCGAGTCAGCCAGTCGCGGTGTGAAGCTTCATGTGAAGCCAGCCGCACATTGCAGTATATACTTGCTCAAGCGTGAGCGTCGCACGTGATATTTCGAGTGCAATTTAAGCCATTCGTGCAAAGCGTGCGGAGCAGCGACGAACGATCGATAAGTTCACTCACGATGCGAACGATGATGACGACGGAGGCCTCCATCCTTGCCATCGCTCGGACGTCCATTCCTCGTGCATGTTTCGGTTTCGTGCGTGCTTCATTCCAGATGTACAGGTTGCTCCTCGATGGTCCTCGCCGAGAAAAGAGACGCACATGTCTGAGCGATCCTCGACGGAGGCCCCGCTCTCGACGATGATGCCGACGACCACACCAACGACGATCCCGCCGCCGCCGCCAACTGCGATCTCCGTGCCGACGCCCAGGCCGCCGAAGATCCGGAGACGGGGCCGCGAGGGGGCCGTCGACGGGCGGGCGGGGGGCCGGCGAGGGGCCAGCGATGGCCGCCAACGATCTTGCAAGGGTCGCCGCCGCCGCCGCCGACGACCGCGACCACGACCACGACCACGACCACGACGACGACGACCACGGCGACGACGACGACCACGACCACGACCACGACGACGAGGACGACGACGACGACGACCACCAGCATCGCGAGGGCGACAACGGCCACGACGGCGGCGGCAGCGGCAGCAGAGGCGACGACTGCCCACTGCAGGAGCTCGAGGCCCCTGCCCCCCGCGCGACGGGGAGCGCGTGGGGGTGGGGGGGAAGAATGGGAAGGATGCACTTTTCCGGATGGGGGAGGCAGGAGCGAGAAGGAGGATGAGGAGGAAGCGGAAGGAGAAGGGGAAAGAGGACGCGGAGGAGGAGGGATGAGGAGGAGAACGAGGGAGGAGGAGCAGAAGGAGCAGGAGGAGGAGGGGGGAGGAGGAAGGACGACGCTGGTCTGCTGGTGGTGTGGACCTCGGGGCGCTCACGCGCGAACTTACCCGGATAGCTGGCGCGCGCGCGAATGACCGCGCAGGCGGCCCGAACGGTTGAGGGCGCGTGGGGAGGAGGAGGGAGGAGAAGAGAGGAGGTGAAGGAGGGAGATAAGGAAGAAGGGGGGGCTGGAGGAGGGAAGGAGTGAGGAGGAGGAATGGGGAGACGAGAGGAGGAAGAAAGGAGGGAGGCTGAGCAGAGAAATGGTGAGGAAGAGGAAATGAGGAAGGAAGAAACGGGAGGCGGAGGAGGAGGAGAGTACGGTCTGAATGCCCGATTAGCGGAAACACTAGCCACTACACCACAGCGGATCTCGAGAAAGGAGGAGGGTTTGGATACGGGGGAAGGACGAGCAAAGGATGGGGAACGGAGGACCAAGAGTGCGAGTCGAAAATACGAGCGACAATGACAGAACGAATCCCGAACAAACATCAAAAACGGACAGAAGGCGGACAGGGAGGTGGAGGAAAGAGGAGGGGCGACGTGAGTCGTCCTTTTCCTGAGAATCCTCTCACTGTTGTTAGAAATCGTGAGGCCCCCCTAGGACTTCCACGGACATCCAAAGATCTCTAGATACCTCCAGTCGTCGCCGCTGCCGCAACCGTCGTCGTCGTCGTCGTCGTCGTCGTCGTCGCCGTCGTCGTCGTCGTCGTCGTCGTCGTCGTCGTCGTCGTCGTCGTCGTCGTCGTCGTCAACGTCGTCGTCGTCGTCGGCGGCGTCGTCGTCGTCGGCGTCGTCGTCGTTCGTCCTCGCTGCCCGCCATGTGGAGCATCGGCACCTGGCCGGCGGGCCTGACGTTGTACCCCACGAACGGCGCGGCGGATACCACGACGACGTGCGCCGCGGTCCGTTGGCTGCAACGTCGGCGACGTCGACGGGCAGCCATCGTCGACGTCAACGCGTGTTTGTCTCTCCCCCCCCCAAAACGTTGGCGTCGTTGCCGAGGTTGCTGTCAGCATCGTTGATCCGATCCCCATCACTACTGAGCCAATGGTATCGCCTCCCCGCCAGACCAGTCTCAAGGCGGGGATGGGCCCCTGGAGCCCCAAAGCGCATACCGTCGGGGCGTTGACCTAAGGAACCCTAGATCAGGAACGAGGCCCCTTTTTACCCATAAGCTAAACTTCGGCGTCCCATCGAAAACCTAAGGAAAACCTTGGGCAAACTGCGAAACAATCAAGGAACACGGAGCCCCTACCCAACGAAAAGGCTTCCTTCTTCATCGCCCCGATTGTAGCTTATATCCCAACCTAGGGGGGGAGAAATCGGCCAGCGGGGCCGAGGCAATGCCAATGGTGGTGTGGATCGGACGAGCGAGGCTGATGACTCATGCTGCCCCTGTGTGAAGGCTCTCGTCTCCACAGCAGTGCGCGGGTCGAGGAGCTGGCCGAGCTGGGCGCCGGGAGGCGCAAAACTCTGGACACCGAGCTGGTCGCCGGAAGGCGAAAGTCCCTAGACTTCGGTCGGGCATGTCCTCCTACACGCGGATTTCGGAGGAAAGACGAAAGACAGTTTAAAAATGGCATAACACAACGTCCCCTGACTATCTTCTTGACTATCTTTGGCTATTCCACGATTTCGCCTCAAGGCCTTTCTGGAGATTCCCGCCGCCGCGGGCGGCGCACAGCTCGAGCAAGAAGCGGCCCGCCCGGGAGGGACCCGCGGAGGGGTCCAAAGAGGGGTCTGGAGCTGCTCTGCCCGGGGCACCGCGGGCGTCGCCAAGGGGGAACTGGAGGAGGGACGACGAGGAGGAGGAGGAGGAGGAGGAGAAGGAGGAGGAGGGAGGAGGAGGGAGGAGGAGGAGGAAGAGGAGGAGGAGGAGGAGGAGGAGGAGGATTGCCGCTGCACTGCCGAGCTAACACCACACAGGACTGGTCATGCATGCGGTGTAGCCCGCGCCGAAGCGCTACCATCCTTGAGATGGAGCCCTCGGCGAAGACGAATCTGCCCGCTAATGGCCTTGAACAAAGGCAGACGAGGAAACCAGTGGGCAGCGGCGGCTGTACACATCGCTGCCCCTGGTCCTCTCGTCCAGGCCTCGGTCGGGGGAGCCCCACCGAGCCCAGACACCAAAAGGTGGCGGCCACCTGAGCAACTGTCACCGCAGGGGAACCACATCCCCACGGCCGCGCACCAGGAGGGCGAGGACAGCACGAGGCAGTGAAAAGGACGGCCAACAGCAACCTGGACGCCGAAACTACAAGGCCCGAGTTCCAGGTCTGGCAGCGTAACCAGCATCGGCAGGCGAGGCGCAGCAAAACCCCAGATCGAGCCTGCCACGTGAGTCCATCTCACGCCAAGCCGACGGCCAATCAAAACGGCACGGATGGCGACGGTTTGGGAGGCGAGAGTCCTCCGCGCCCAGCCCAAGGAGGAGGATGAGGAGGAGGAGGAGGAGGAGGAGGAGGAGGAGGAGGAGGAGGAGGAGGAGGAGGAGGAGGAGGAGTCTCTCTGGAGTCTCTGCCTGATCGCGTAGCGATGTGTATGATTCAAGGTCCGCCACCCGCTGTTGGGTGTTCCTGTCCCTGCCAGCCTTCTCAGCCCAACCGAGGAGCGTGGGCCAGACACCGAGTGCGATTCTTCTAAGGTGTTATTTCCCAGTGGCCGTGGCATCTTGGCAAGGGTCCCCGAGTTTCCCGAGGGGCTGATGCGCGATGGCGCCACAATGAGAACAAAAACAAAGACCCGGCCCATGTGTGTTATGAACGTTTCCAAACAAAGACCCTCCGTAGCCATTTTGGCTCAAGCCATTTTGGCTCAAGCCATTTTGGCTCAAGCCATTTTGGCTCAAGCCATTTTGGCTCAAGGAGCTCAGGAGCTGTACCCCCTTAAATTCCCGATTGGGCCCCGGGCCCGCGCGTAGGGTAATCCGCGCGCGTTGTCGGATGCGGGGCGCTCGAGGCGGCGGCGGCGGCGGCCGCCCGCAGGCTGCTGGCGGGGCGGACCCAGCGGTGCTCCCAGGGCCACGGGAGCCATGCTGGGGATGCCCGTGCGGGCACGCGGCCAACTGGGCGTGTCGCGTGCGCTGCCAGCGCTGCGGCAAGCCTGCGCCGCAGCGGATCGCAGCTGCCGCCCGGGCGGCTGCGAAGAAGCCGCCACGCAAGCGGGACACGGCCAGGCCGGACGTGCCTGCTGGACAGCACCGCCAGCGCGGTGGTGGTGGACAACCGCATGGCGAGGACTCCTACGCGGCCGTGGTGCAGCGCATGTTGCCTTCGCCCCCGGGGTCTGCGGCGCCGCCTGGCGATGTGCCGATGCCGCCCTCGGAGCCTGGCAGCTCGCCGGACGCCTCGGTGGCCGAGCTGAGCACCGCGCAGAAGGAGCTCCGGTACTGGCGCGACCGGCGTACGGCAGCCCAGCGCTATGGGGCGGCGGCGGATGTGTCGGAGTGCGACCGGCAGATCCACGCCTTGGAGCTAGCTGCCCAGGCATCGCGGCCTTGGGCGGTCCGCGTCCAGGCCGCCACGGACTCGCAGAAGGCAGCGGCGTCCAAGCTCAAGTCGATCAGCGAGGACTTGGTGCAGGCGCATCGTGCCGTCATGCACTTCGAGGCCGAGGCGGCCAAGGCGCAGGAGGCATTGCGCCAGGCCGATGCTGCGCTGATGGCGGTGCAGGCGGAGGCGGCTCCTGCACGTGCACCTCCGGCTGCGGACCTCTCCGAGGCTGGGGTCGCCGCAGCTTTCGACACGCTGGCGGCCGCGACTTCCAGGTTGCTGCCGCATGGAGGCGGCGCCGGAGGCGCCGGAGGCGCCGGAGGCGAGGCCGCGGCGCTCGTCGAGCATCTCCGCGCGCTGGTTGCTGCCGCGGTGCGTGGGGCCGGTGCGGGGGCCCCTGCCGCTGGTGCGGCGGCGGCCGCGGCAGCGCCCGCCGCCTCCGTGCATGCCGCTGCCCCCGCCGTCGCTGGGGCCGCACACGCTGGCGCTCCCGCTGCTCCCGTCGCTCCGCCGCCAGCCGGTGCCATCGCCGCTGCTGTGCCGCCGGGGGGCTTGGGCGCTGCGGTGGCTGCTATTCCTGGCGGCTCGCCGCCGGGGACCGGCGCCTCCGGCGCTACGGAGGGCGGCGGCGGCGCGCCAAGGAATTGGCGCGACCTGGCTGCAGCCCACCACGCTGCGGAAGCCAGGCGGCAGGTCACGCTCCGGGAGTGCATGGGCCGGCCGCGAGCCTCCTCGACGCCGCCGGCCAGCCCGGCCAGGCGACGGCGCTCGCGGAGTGCCGAGCGGGGCGCGGCTGGCGGTGGTGCCTGAGCGTGGCTGGGCGCAGTGCGACGGCCCGATGGCGCGGGTGGCCGTGGCGAGGCGTCCGTGTGGGCGAGGCGTCGCAGCCCGGGCCCTCGGCCCAGCAGCCGCCGCTGACCGCCACAGTGCTCGTGGCGAACGTCACCCGCTGGAGCGCTAGCTGGCGCGGGCTGCTCGCCGCTGGGGCCGACGCGTGGTGCGTGCAGGAGGCCCGCATCCCTGCCGCGGACGCGGATGCTGCGGTTGCCGACGCCCGGGGGCGAGGCATGCAGCTGCACGTGGGGCCGTGCAGCAGCGGCACGTCCTTGCTGGCCGCGGCAAGTCGACCAGGTGTGTGTGTGCGCGGCTCGCGGAGCCGAGCCGGTGGGGGTGTCCGGCAGGCACCCTGGGCGCTTGCAGCATTTCGCCATGCATTTTGGCGGTGCCAGGGCAGTTCATTTCATGAACTGCTATGGGTACGCGGGCGGCCGGCCGGACTCCGAGCGGAACGCGGACCTCATCCTGGAGGGCTTGGAGTGGCTCCGTGGCCTCGGGGACGTCCCAGCCTTCATGGTTGGAGACTTCAACTGCAGCCTGTCGGAGGTCGGGCTCGACGCGCTGCTCGGCCTGGCTGGCTGGAGGGATTTGCTGGCCGCGCTCGGGCCTACTTGCATCCCTTCCAGCGGCAGCCCCTCGCGGATCGACTACGTACTGGCGAGCCCCGCCGCGCTGGGCACATGGTCCGCTCGGTAGGCCTGCGGTGGGACCTCGGGCTGGCGATGCACGCGGCCCTGCTCGTCGAGCTGCGCGTGCAGGCCCCAGCACCTGCGAGGCTTCGCCAACCAGTGCCAGCGCTGGATGGGCCGGCAGGTGAGGGCTGGTCACCAACAACCGCCCGGGTCGCCACGGCCGCTGTTCAGGGCCGCTTCGAGGGGGGCTTCCGGCAGGCACTTGCGGACCACAACTTTGACGAGGCTTGGCATCAGCTCGGCGGGGCGATGCGACTCGGGCTCGCCTGGCGCATGGGCCTCACGGCCACCCCGGCGCGCCCCCATGCAGCGTCGGCCATGCGCGCCGAGCGCCCTCCCGCCACGGGCGGGGGAGGGGAGGCCGCCGACGCTGCTGCGGACGCGGCGCTGCTGCGGCTCCGGCGTCTCCGCAACCTTCGGATGACGCTGGGACGCACTACTGCCCCCGCCCGGCAGGCCTCGGCGGCAACCATTCAGGCGCTCCGTTCTGCTGATGCCGCCTGTGCGGATTGGGCCCCAGCGATGGCGGCGCTGCAGCTTGACGCCCCGGTCCCCGAGGCGATGGTGGTGCGCGCTGAAGCGGCCCGGCAGCAGGCGCGCGCGGCGGCGCGATCGCGCCGGCAGACTGAGTGGCACCGCTGGGTGGAGGATTCGCTCGCGAACCGCCAGGGGCGGCTGTATCGTTGGATCCGCGGCGGCGGTAGCATCGAAGCTGAGCTCGTGCCTGCTGGCGGGGTTGGCGGAGAAGCTCCTGGCAGCCGCCCGTGGTTGCTGGCCTTGCAGGGCGGCCCTGCGGCGCGCCTGCGGTACTTCGAGGGGCCCTGGAAGGCGATCTGGCAGGCCCCACCCGCACCGCCGGTCGCGGAGGAGTGGCTGCAGGAGCTCGATGGTCTGCCGCCATTCCCCATCCGGACCCCATGGACAGCAGGGATGGTCGGCTGGCTGCTGCGGCGGATGCCAAAGCGGAAGAAGCCGGGGCTCGACGCTTGGGCTGTCAGCGAGCTCCGGTTGCTGCCTGCCGAGCTGCACGGATGGATCGCCGACCTGTTCGAGGAGGTGGAGGCCCGCGGCGAGTGGCCGCGCGAGCTCGCCGAGGCGGAGGGCCTGCTGCTCCCAAAGCTTGGGGGCGGCCAGGGCCCGCTGGAGCGCCGGCCGATCTGGCTCCTTCCGATTCTGTATCGGCTTTGGGCGGCCGGGCGCGCCCGCCTCTTCGCGCAGTGGCGCTGTGCTTGGGAAGGGGATTCCTGGCGCCGCGGCGCAGACGAGCAGGCGTGGGAGTTGGCCTTGGAACTCGAGTCCGCCGACGCCCTGTCCGAGGAGGTCGTCGGCGCAGCCCTCGATTGGAGCAAGGCGTACGACCAGGTGGACTTGGGCACGCTCCCGGTTCTGCTGGCGCGGGCGGGTGTCCCGCCGTGGCTCGCTCGCCCAGCCCTGCGCGCTTGCGGAGCCTGCAGCCGGGTGCGCGTCGACAGCGCCATCGGGGAGCCCTGGGCGCCTTCGCGCGGCCTGCTGCCAGGTTGTCCGCTCGCCGTATTCGTGCTGGGTGTCCTGACCCGGCCCTGGGCCCGACGTGCCGCGAGGTCGGGCGAGCTGCTTCGCCAACGGGTGTATGTCGACGACTTCACCCTCTGGGCCCGCGTGGCCGACGACCGCGTTGACGAGGCGGCGGAGGAGCTCGAGCAGGCGCTGCGCGTGACAGACGCCTTCGAGACGGCAATGGGGTGGCGGCTCAACCGGACGAAAAGTCGCCAATTCGCAAGCCGCCAGGCGTTGCGAAGATGGCTGAAGGAGCAGTCCCCGGGCATCCAGGCGTGTGCGGATTTCAAAGACCTCGGGGTCATCGCGACTGCCGGCAGGGCGCGCCGCTGCGCCGTCTCCGCTGGCCGGCTGGTCGTCGCGCAGGGCCGATTTGCCAGACTCGGCCGGCTGCCCGTCAGTTTTCGCCAGCGCTGCTTGTTGGGGGCCGCCGCGGGCACTGCCGCGGGCCTCTATGGCGCGGCCTGCGGGCGCCCCCCAGCGCGCGAGCTGGCCGGGCTTCGCGCCGCCGCGCGGCACGCCGTCTGCCGGGGCGGTTTCCGGGCGGCCGCAGAGATCGTGTTCGGCGTCCTGGCGCCGACTTGGCGGCTTGACCCGGTGGCGGTGACGGTCATCGCGCCGCTGTGGCAGGTCGCCAAAGCCATCCGGAAACGCCGGTTCCCCGCCGAGCTCTGGAGGCGGGCCGCCGGCGCCATGGCTGCGGGGCACGGCCGCGGCTTTGGCCCAGTGGACGCGGCGACCCGGAGCTTGGCGGAGCTGCAGCTTGGGGCCGATGTCGAGTGCTGGACTGGAGTGGCCACCTCGCCTGGCGGCTGGCGCCCGGCTGACCGCGCCCTGCCCGACACGCGCGCGGTGCTCCTCCGGGCTTGGGCGGCCCGCGAGGCCCGCGAGGTGGCCAGCCGGCGCGCCGGCTTTCAGCACTTGGACGCTGGAGTCGACAGGTGGGCCACCCGGCGGCTCCTCGAAAGCGGGGAACTGGCGGCCGACGCCGCCGGGGCCCCCCGCGCCGTGCTCGCCGGCAACGTCGTCACGGAGGCGGTGGCGGCGAAATGGGGGCGCCCTGCAGCATGCCCGCACTGCGGCGCGGCTCGCGACGACTTCGAGCACCGTTTCTGGGCGTGTCCCTGCTGGGAACCCGCGCGCGCCGCCGCGCTGGTCCCTGAGGGCCTCACGCGCGCCGCGGCCCGCGCGCGGCTGCCGGCCCAGTCGTCGCTCACCGGGGTGTTGCCCCAGCACCCGCAGCTGGCTGCACTGGCGGACCAGGCGCAATGGCCGCTGCCGCGCCCAGCCCTGCCGGCCCCTGCCGCCGAGCCAGCCTGGGCGCGCGCTTGGACGGACGGCGGCTGCGCGCACCCCACTGACCCCCTCCTCGCCAGGGCAGGGTGGGGAGTGGTGCTGGACCAGGGCGCGGGCCGCCAGGAGCACCATGGGCCGGTCGACGGCGCGCAGACCGCGCAGCGCGCCGAGCTCACAGCAGCGGTGCATGCCGTCAGCCTGGCAGGCGGGGCCGTCGAGGTAGTGACCGACTCCCGATTCGTCAGCAACGGCGTTGCGGCGATCAGGGCAGGGGCGTCCCCCGAGGACTGGGCCCACGCTGACCTGTGGGAGTTGATCGTTCCTCACTGCCGCAGCGGCGCGCTGGCCGCGAGATGGGTCAAGGGGCACCTTGACGCCGCGGAGGCGCAGGAACGGGGCGTGTCGCCTGACGACCGCTCCGGCAACGCCGCGGCGGACCGCCTCGCGGGGGTGGCTGCCGAGGCCCGGCTGCCTCCGCCGGCGCTGCGTCAGGAGCGCGAGCGGCAGCTGGTCGCGCTCGCTGCCGTACAGCGTGTGCTTGCCGCGGTGGAGCTCGCGGCGCTCAAGGCTAACCACGGGCACCGCCCTGGAGGCCCGCGTGTGCGGCGGCGCTGGGCGCAGGCGGGGCATCGTCGCCGCCGCGTGCCCCGCGTGGCGGACGACGCTGCGGTGGCGGCCGCGGCGGCCCCGCGGGCGGCCGCCGCGGCGAGGGTGCTTTTCGCCGGCAGTGCCTGGCGGGGGCACGTCGCCTCCCAAGGGCCCGCTTGGGTGGCCCGCATGGCGTGCGGGTGCTGGGCCCCGCGCTGGGAGCGCCTCGCGGGCCGCCCGTGCAGCGGATGGGCGCCGCTCCTGCCCCCGCGGGCGGCTGGCCTGCTGCTCCTGGCTGCCCCGCGGGCCGGGGGCCGCGAGGCGGCGTGGCGGGCGGCTGTGCGACGGCGCCTGCTGGGGCGCCCGGGCGCGCCAGACTAATTAGATGTAATCAGTTGCGCGGGGCCGTCGCCCTGGGCGGCTGCCAGTCCACGCGCTCGCCGGGGCGCGCTGCTGTGCCTCCTCGGTCCTCCTCCTCCTCCTCCTCGTCCTCCTCTTCCGGCGTCTCCGCGCTCTGTTGTCACCCGTTCTCGCCGTTGGGCTCCCTATGGATGGTAAAAAAGTGTTATGAACGTTTCCCCCAGCAGTGTGAAGCTGAGGAGGGAGGAGGAGGAGGAGGAGGAGGAGGAGGAGGAGGAGGAGGAGGAGGAGGGCGGAGGAGGAGGAGGCGGAGGAGGAGGAATAGTACGAGGGGGCTCAAGGCCAGCACCCCGCCTCGCCCTGTAGGCCCGCCTGCCCCACAGCCTCCCCAGAGGGATCCCCGAGGCTGGGCCGAGCAATTCCCCCTGCCCTCGAGTGCCGCCCCCCCCTCTCGGGGTTGACTAAGGGAACGAAGAATGACATACACGTCCGTCGGAAGAAGTAGGTAGAAACATGAAATAGGAAGGCGCTTGAAGTAGATTGGGATCTGGGAATCCAAAAATGCCTGCTTTCAACGACCGGCGTGTAAACATAACAACTCGGAAATCCGCGCGGATTTCTCGGATCCGCGCTGGATCCCCCCTAGCGGCGCATGCGGCGCCGCCCCTGGCGCGCTCCGCGCGCCAGGGAGGGGGGTCCAGCGCGGATCCGAGAAATCCGCGCGGACCTCCGAGTTGTTATGTTTATGCCATTCTTCGTTCCACTATTGACTGTAGCTCCTGCCGGAGCTACAGTCAACCCCTATCATAAGGATGCGCGACCCCTATCAGAAGGATGCGCGGCGAGGATGCGAGGACCTTGGAGGGCCACGATCACGCGTTTTTCTAGCAAGAGGCTGGCCGGCGAAGATCGCTGAAGATGGGCCGAGGAGGCAAGGATGCAAGGGGTGCTCTTGGGAAGGTTGCCCGTCCTTACCGAGCAGTGTGAGCCTGATTAGGGTGGTTGGCTACTCCTGGCCAGACAGTATCCTGCAGGTGGGCCGCAAGTTCCCGAAACGCTCCCTCCGCGGCGCCCTCTCAGGCCGCACCTCTCTCCCGTCTGAGCCACCTCGGGCGATTGCAATGTACTGGTGAGCTGGGTTGAGCAAGGCATGGCCCGCCTCAGCAATCACTCAGGAGAGACAAAGTACAACTACTACCAACTAGGGGGTGGCCGCCCCCTCCCCTCGAGCTGGTGGCACCTCCTTCCGGGAAAGGTGCCACCAGCTCGAGAGGGTGGGACAGCCACCCCCCGAGCCGGTGGTAATGGTACTTTTGTCTCTGGTGAACCACTTCTGGAGCCTCTTCTCCCGTGAACAACCCCCGCGGCGATCCAAATGGTTGCAGGACCCGGACCGCCGACGTTGCGACTGCTTCAGTGCGGGCGTTTTCTCTAGATGCTAGATGCGGGCTGGACCTCCAGAGGCCGCTTCCAGCACCAATGGCTGTCAAAGAAACGATAACAATCCTTCGTCGCAGCGGCAACTCGTCACAATCGAAACAACGACGGGCTGCACCGACGCGAGTTGAGAGGCGCGAGCGGAAAGCAAAGATAAGCGGTTGCGGAGGGAGGAACTGACAGAGAGGTCCGCTCCGATGGTGATCGTCGTCGAACTGGCACAGAAACAGCACAGGACGAAAACCTGGTCCCTGCCAAGGGGTAGGGAGCTCCAAAGGCCCGCGTTGAGAACATAATCGCGATGTCAGGGGTACGGACACGGCCACGGAGAGGAAGAACCGATCAGACAGACCAAACACGATCACGATCGGCCAGTCCTGAGCACCTTGTTGCCCTCTGCAGGGTCTTTCTTGCTGACCTCAGGCCTCCTTGCCCTCAGGGTGGCCAACGGACCGTGGTAATGGCGGCAAGCTTGTGTGCGAGCGGGCGGGCGGCAAGCCAAAGCGTTGCCATCCCACCCATGGAGAACCCCAGCATGTACACTCGTGCCGCGTCCACGCACAGCTCTTCCTGAAAAGCATCCAGCAGCGACGCGATGAATCCCATGTCGTCTAAGCACGACGTGGAATAGCACGCCGTGGAATTTGTCGCACCTGGTGGCACGCCAGGCCTGTAACTACAGCTGCGAAAGCCTTGATAGCAATAGTTCCAACTCTCGCTGGTTGCATACGTCTTACCATCACCTATTTCTGGGTCAGGTATGCAAGTTGGCCCCATAGGACCATTTTCGACGGTAGCACCTGGCACGTTCCATGCCCGGTACTGACAGGAATTGTCATCTGAACCCTCTGGGTAGGCTACAATAAAAGGAGCGTTGTCCGCAACACATGCAAGCTGGTCTAGCAAGGCCTGCATCAATGCTGAATTACCTGCCCCGTGCAGGGCCATCACCAATGGGAAAGTTACATCTCCCCTGTACACTGTCGGCAAGCGGATGTAGTATTTGCGCTGCGCACCCTGCCAGAGAAATGTGCGCAAAGTAAAAACACCCGCCAGAAGACTGGTTCTTTCTGAATCGCACCCATTGCTTCGGCGGTTGCTCGAGCCATTAGCTGCCCCGCCTAGACTCTCGCCCGCCTTCGGCAAATTCCGGGAAACGTGAAACATGAGCGACCAAATCGTTACGTTCAGTACCAGAACCAGGACTGAAACACAACAGGCGCTTCCTCGCAGACATCCAGCCAGCATCGGCTAGCAAGCTGCTGCGCCTGGATACACATTTCAAAAACAAGCGAATGCACTGAAATATAGGTTCAGCCAAAGAACTACGGACGCGTGGGGTGCGATCGTGACTTCCTTTGTCTAAATCCCGCGTCGCATAGATTGTTGGTACAGCATCGTCCCGATCACATCCTGAAGCTGTTACCTTTGAATGTTCGATGCCGGTGGCTGGTGGCCCTAGCAAGAGCAACCGTATTGGAAAGAACGCGTTTCGTGGACGCTTGCTTGGACAAAAACCCAGGGACACGTCAGAACCGCCCCCCCCCCGCCTCGGAGCCCGAAGCACCGCCGCCACTCCCCCGGACATCGGCCTCTCTAGCCAGGCCCCCTGCTTCGAACCCTCGGCGCTTGATGTAGTAGGGCGCCCCCGGCCCCCTTCCAGGGCCCCCCCCCTCCTCCTCCTCCTCCTCCTCCTCCTCCTCCTCCTCCTCCTCCTCCTCCTCCTCCTCCTCCTCCTCCTCCTCCCCAAGCACAAGGTGGGCGCAGCGCTGAAGAACCATTTTGTTGTCTCCACCTCGCCCGCGCCAGCCAGCTTCCCCCGCCTCCTCGTCGGCGCCCAGGGGGACACCAGGGCATCTGGACCGTGGTCTTGAGTCGTTGTCT
>CAUYUJ010015715.1:879257-891376 GCA_963575745.1 Prorocentrum cordatum
AATATCCACATTCTGTCCCTGGCCTGTGGCCTGACGCACACGCCCGTCAACTTTGAACTTGGGGGAAAGGTGGGTATACAGTTTGGTCCGACGTGCATTGATAACTCAAGGTCTTGGCGAGACACGTGTGGACACTTTCGTCCACCCACCGTTGATTTAGAGCCGTTGACGGCGACGACGACTGCAATTGAGGAGACCACGCATGGGTGACTGCGCGCTCCTCTGGAAGGCGTCCAGCACGGCCCTGGCTTTCCTCTTCTCATCAGGGTCGCCGTTTTGCAGGCGATCCTCGAGCTGTCTATTTCTCTTCTGTTATCTGTTTCTCCTCGTCCTCCTTCTGCACTCCCTTATCCTCCTCATTCTGCGCATCCCATCCTCTTCCTCCTGTTCCTCTCCCTTTTTCTCCTACCACCTTCTCCTCCACCTCCTGCTGTTCCTCCCTCTCCTCCTCTCCCGCATCTCCCTGCTCCTCATCCAGCTCCCTCTCCTTCTGATCCTCCTCCTCCTCCTCCTCCTCCTCCTCTTACTCTTGCTCCTACCCCCACTTTTGCATCCTCAATGTGCGTCTCATCCTCCTCATCCTCACCATACATCGCCATCATATCTCCTCACTGTCAGCATCCATATCCTTCTGTTCCTCGTCTTCCCCCATCTCCACCTCCTATTCTTCCTTCCCTTCCTCCTCTTCCGCATTCCCTCTTCTCCTCCTCCTCATCCTGCCCTCTTCTCCTCCCGCTTGTCCCCCCCCCCCCTCCCTCCTTCCCGTCCTCCTCATCATCGTACCCTCCTCCCCTCCGCTGCTCCCTCTCTGAGGACCCCATGCGAGGTCCCAAAAATCCGGATTAAACGAAACCTCCTGAGACGCTGAGAGTTTCACGGGTACCTCGAAGACCTAGGACCACCCCACCCCCTTCTCCCCCTCCTCCTTCTCCTCCTCTCCCTCCAACTGCCTATTGCATACTGCCCATATGCCCCCTGCTCCTCGTACTCATCCTGCTCCTGCTCCTGCTCCTGCTCCCCGCGAAGCCATTCAGGAATCTTTCGGGGATCTTCGGGAATCTGCAGAAACATCGATTCATCACGCGTTCGAACATGTCATCCACCTCATCGTCCACCAGCCCGCGCGCGCAGGAAGGGAGAGAAGGGAGGAGGAACGGAGACAGAAGAAGGAGGTGTTTCTGGCTATCCTCTTTGTTCTATCGTCCTCCTTCACAGACCTTCGACGTCGCTGTTGCTCCCCGCGAAGCGGGTCTCAGAACCCCTCGAGCCCTTCGCCAGAGCCCGCGCTCCATCCAAGCCGCTTCTGAAGGCCCTGGCTCCAGAAACGCCCCCTCCCTGGAAGCCTCCTCGTGCTCACCTCCCCCTCCCCCCCTCCTCCCTCGCCCCTCGCGCCCTGCTCCTCCACTTCGTGTGTCCCGCCCCGATTCCTCCCTGCCTCGCCCCCTCGTTCCTCGCCGCTCCTCCTCCTCCTCTTCCTCCTCCTCCTCCTCCTCCTCCTCCTCCTCCTCCTCCTCCTCCTCCCTCTCCTCCTCCTCCTCCTCCTCCTCCTCCTCCCTCTCCTCCTCCTCCTCATCCTCCTCCTCCTCCTGATAGTTAACTCCTTGTGCTCAGCTCCTCCTCCTCCTCCTCCTCCTCCTCCCTCTCTCCTCCTCCTCCTCCTCCTCCTCCTCCTCCCTCCTCCTCTCTCCTGCTCTCCTCCTCCTCCTCCTCCTCTCTCCTCCTCCTCCTCCTCCTCCCTCTCCTCCTCCTCCTCCTCCTCCTCCTCCTCCTCCTCCTCCTCCTCCTCCTCCTCCTCCTCCTCGCTCTCGACGGCCTCTCTATCGAATCCCGCGGCCCTCGGGGGACCCTCGGCGGCCCTCCGGCGGCCCTCCGGCTCCCTCGGTGGACCCGCGGCCGGGCTCCGCGGCTGCAGAAGATCAACGGCAGACCTCCTCGACGATCGACGACGACGACGACGACGACGACGACGACAACGAGGAAGACGACGACGACGACGAAGGCGGCGGCGGCGACGGCGACGACGACAATAACGACAATAACGACAACGACGACGACCACGAGGACGAGGACGACGAGGACGACGCCAGGGACGAAGACGACGACCACGCCGAGGACCACGACGACGACGACGACGACGACGGCGTCGACGACGACGACGGCGTCGACGACGACATGATGACGACGACGACGACAACGACAACGACGATCACGAAGACGAAGACGAAAACGAGGACGACGACGAGGACGACGTCGGCGGCGGCGGCGACGATGACGCCCAAGACGAAGGCGACGACGACGACAACGACGTCGACGACGACAAGGGCAACGACGACGACGACGGCGACGGCGACGGCGGCGGCGGCGACGACGACCACGACGACAACGACGACGACGAGGACGACGACGAGGATGACGACGACGATGACGACGACGACGACGACGGCGGCGGCGGCGGCGACGATGACGACCACGACGACGAAGACGACGAAGACGACGACGTCGACGACGACAACGGCAACGACGACGACGACGACGACAACGGCGACGACGGCGGCGGCAGCGACGACAACGCTTACGACGATAACGACAACGACGACGACGACGAGGACGACGACGAGGACGACGACAAGGACGACGACACCGACGAGGGGGATTGCAAAGGGGGGGTTGAGAATCAGCTCACGTAGCTGATTTTCCCGGCGCCTCCCAGCGCCGGAGGCAGCTATGTATCGAGGAATGGGCCCCATCGGTGAGGCCGAAACCAGCTGCACGCAGCAGATTTCGCACCCCCCCCTTTCCCTATCCCCCCCTTTCGTCCGGTCCGAGACGAGGAAAACAACGGACGAAGACGACGACGGCGGCGGCGACGACGTGTGGTCCTCGTGCTTCTTCTTCTCCCTCGCCAGCAGCGCCCTCGCGCGCGTCTGCTCGTGCTCCGTGGCCTTCCGGGGCCACCGACGGGGGCAGCAAGACACCCCGCAGGGACACCCTGCAAAGGAGGGGGGTCGGCGGCGCGCCGGGAGGGGAGGAGGCGGAGGAGGAGGAGGAGGAGGAGCAGGAGGAAGAAGGAGAAAGAAGAGGACGAGGAGGGGGAGGAGGAGGAGCGAGACGAGTTTGCAGAGGACTGCTGACTGGGCCCCTCGCAGGGGTCCCCTTCCAAACATCAGAAGTGTAAACCTGCAGCCGCGGGTGAAGATCCAAAAGCCATAACTTCCACGGCTCAGTCCACAATCCTAGGCAAACCATCCAGTAAATGTCAACCCTCTCACATTCCTCCAGCAGCCTCCAGCGAGACGAGGCATGTGCAGAGTCAGGTGCTGAAAAAGCGGGGCAGGTTTGGCGAGCCGCAGATTTCAGCGCAGCTCGAAAGGCACGGCCCCGGCGGGTCGCCACCCTGTCTTCGCAGTCGGGCGGCGTATCCTCGAGAAGGTCCCAAAATCGACCAGCGAGCCGATCCCAGGGCCAGGAGCGACTCCAGGATTCGCGGGGGGAGTTCCAGGGGGGGGGTGGGGGGTGGTCGCGGGGGGAGTTCGGGGTGGGTGGGGGGGGCGACTCCGTCGGGGGAGGCATCTGCCTCCGTCTCGCTTCACCTCTTCCCGGCGTCGACAGGAACAGGACAAAGGGGTGGTCGGCTCCGCGCGCCGAGCTCTCCGTAGAGCCTGCCGTGCGGCCTGGACGGGGGCGCACATTCGCCCAAGCCAGACACATGGCCGAAACAGCCTGATGGGTAAGAACAGCTTGCCTCGTCCGTCGCTTCAATTTACGCAAGAGGGATGGCAGGGGGAACATGTTGCTTACTGCACCGGGCGGCACTGGCAGCAGAATCAGCGCCCATGCTCAGTGCTTGGTGTACCACCGATATTCGCCCATGGTCGATCCCTCTCGGTTTTAAGCGAGAGTTGACATGGGCGACACATATGGGATCATCCTGCAAGGCCAACCAAGCCTGCACCCCGAGCTTGACACGTTCCCAGACATCAAGGTGGTCTAAAGCCTGAAAGTGGCCCACTTCTGAGGATGTCTCCAATTTCGTGACAGCCGCCTTGTTATCAACTGGCAAATGGATGGGCGCTTCACATGTTGATGCCGCATGTGCAACAGCAAGCGCCTCCGCTCTTTGTGAGAATTGGTGAGGTCCACAAGCCCTGCAACTAGATTTAAGTCTATGGCCTTCGTCATACTGCGCAACGCGGCCAGCTCTGGGAAGGAGAGGGTGGTTGGCGTCAGAGCGCGACCCATCCGTCTCCAGGAGGATCCATGGGCCGAGCAGGTCCTCGCCCTCTCCCTCCCAGCAGGCGATTCTATCACTTTCGTAGGAAGCCTCAGAAGCTCGCGGGGGTCGAGGTCGAAGCTGGTGAGGATCGTGACTCAGGCTCCTCTGGAAATCGAATTCGGGGTGCTCCAGGAACAATCCCCAACGCTGGATAATACACGCGGTGCCCGGGGGTGCCCGGCGGCGCCCGGTAGCCCTATAGCCCTATAGCATCATAGCTTTATAGCCCTAGAGCCCTATAGTCCTTTAGCCCTAAAGCCATATGGCCGTATAGCCCTATAGCCCTGTAGCCCAATGGCCCTATAGACCTATAGCTCTATAGCCCCATAGCCTTATAGCCCTATAGCCCCAAAGCCATATAGCCCTATCTCCAATATCATCATTTCCTCACATCCACGAAGCGTCGAAATATGAATGGCCAGTCCTGATTCCGAGTCGCGACAGCGCTGCTTCCAACCACGTTGAGGCTCTCACCAGGGATCTTGGCATTCTGCACGTCGTGCTCAGCTTTCGCCATTGTCGCGCAGCCTTGTATCCTTTCCAAGCGAACCTGTCGTCCGGGGAGATCGTCGAACTTCAATGCCTCAACGACGGGGGTCATTATCCCCGCCGCGGCGTGCGCGGTGCTGTTCGCGTCGTCAGCGGGAGTGACCGACGGGCTTCGCGGCATCCCCCTGTCCTGTCTCACCGCCCACGCGCGCAGTAATCCGCTGGCCCCCTTGCGGGACCATCAGGCCGCGAGGATTAGGGTTGCTGCCCCCTGCGTCAGTGGCGATTTCCAAGGAGGGGGAGGAGGAGGAGGAGGAGGAGGAGGAGGAGGAGGAGGAGGAGGAGGAGGAGGAGGAGGAGGAGGAGGAGGAGGAGGAGGAGGAGGAGGAGGAGAAGGAGGAGGGGGAGGGGGAGGAGGAGGAGGAGGACAGTCTCCAATTTTCTAGCTCTGCCTTCGGCTTCCTACCGTAAACTGTTGACGTCCGCGCGAGGGCGGGGGGGGGGCGAAAGGACCCCGGCCACCGCCCCCGAATCGCATCGCCTGAATTCCTGCGGGGCCGTGGGACACGTTGTTTTGTTTGTTTGTCTTCCCAGTTACTTCTATTTCAATACATATATATATATATATATACATATATGTATATATACACATATATATATACACATACATACATACATATATACATACATACATATATACATATATATATATATATATATGTGTGTGTGGATGTGTGTGTATATATATATATATGAATGAATAGCTTCGCGCTCCCAGCGCAATGATCCTGCGCAAATCGCGCGCCAGCGGCCACGGCCCCTCGCGCGTTGCGCCGCATTCGCGCCCCCGGCGCCGCGACCCCGTCCTCCAAGACAGCCCAAGAGGCCTCCAAGAGGTCCTCCAGGAGGACCCGAAGAGGCCAACATCATTGATTTCCCTCCGGTTTTTGAAGGATTCTGGCATTTGCTTCTTTTAGGCCTTCCGACGGCTCAAGACGGCCCAAGAGGCCCCCACGATCGCCCCAAGATCGCCCACGAGGCCTCCAAGATGGCCCCATCACGGCCTAAAGAGGGTCCCCAATACGGCCCCAAGAGGGCCCAAGACGGCCCAAGAGGCCTCCGCCCAAGATGGCCTCCAAGACGGCTAACATGGCCCCAAGATGCCTCCAGCACGGCCCAAGATGCATCAAAGACGGCCTGAGATGGCTTCCAGATGGACTAAGACGGCCCAAGAGGCCCCCAAGAGGCTTCCAAGACGGCCCAGGAGGCCTCCAGAAGAGGCCAAAGTTATTGAGTTCCCTTTGGTTTCTGAAGGATTTTGGCATGTGGTTATTCTCGGCATTCCGACGGCTCAAGACGGCCGAAGAGGTCCCCAATATCGCCGCCCACGAGGCCTCCAAGATGGCCCCATGACGGCCCAAGAGGCCCCCAAGACGGCCCCAAGAGGGCCCCAGGGGCTTCCAAGACGGCCAAAATGGCCTCCAAGACGGCTAAGATGGCCCCAAGATGCCTCCAGACGGCCCAAGATGCACCCAAGACGGCCTAAGATGATGGCCTCAAGATGGCCCAAGACGGCCCAAGAGGCCCCCAAGAGGCTTCCAAGACGGCCCAAAAGGCGTCCAGGAGGTCTTCCAGGAGGGCACGACGAGGCCAAAACCACTGATTGTCCGAAAATTGTTAAAAGATGTTGGCATGTGATTCTTCCCGGTATTTCGACGGCTCAAGACGGCCGAAGGGGCCCCCAATATGGCCCAAGAGGCCTCCAGGATGGCCCCATGACGGCCCAAAAGGCCCCCAAGACGGCCCCAAGAGGGCCCCCAAACGGCCCAAGAGGCCTCCAAGACGCCCAAGATGGCTTCTAAGAGCCCCTGATATGCCCTAAGAGGGCCCCAAGACGACCCAGACAGGCCCTCAAGACGGCTTCCGACGGCGTCAGACAAGCCAGGAACGCCCTAAGACGGCCAAAGACGCCCCCACGAAGCCCCAAAGGCCCCCGCAAACCCTCCAAGAGGCCCTCAGGAAGCTCCCAGGAGGCCCCAGGAGTGCCTCAAGATGCGCCCAAGAGGCCTCCTCCTCCTCCTCCTCCTCCTCCTCCTCCTCCTCCTCCTCCTCCTCTGTTGTCCTTGTCCTCCCCCTCCTCCTCTTCTTACTTCCCCATGCGTTCCCCGAAGTCTTTCCAAACCGACTCGGGGAACAACTGGCCCGATAGTTTGGCCAAGCTCTGGCCCAGCCGGCCACAGAGGCGCTTCCAAAGGGGCAGGGGGCGGCGGTGACTCGCCGTAAGCGTCTTCGATAAAAGCCAAAGTCGGAATCTGCGTCAAGGATTCCTATCCGCGCCCGCATGATGTTCCCCGATGCGCCAAGGCAGCGCCGAGACGCACCGACACGACTCTGATATACCTATACGACCACCCTTCGGGTGATAAAGAGGTTGTGGGGGGGGGAGAGGGGGGGGCCAACATCTGACTCAATCGATCTCACGATCGATCTCACTCAACGGGACACCACGGGACACCACGGGACACCACGGGACACTTGTCGATCTCACCATCGATCTCACGATCGATGTCACCCAACGGGACACCACGGGCCACCACGGGACACCACGGGACACCGCGGGACAACTTTCGATCTCACGATCGGTCTCACTATCGATCCCACCATCGATCTCACTCAGCGGGACCCCCCTGGACACCACGGGACACCACGGGCCACCACGGGACACCAAAGGACACCACGTCGATCTCACTATCGACTCCATTATCGATCTCACTATCGACCTCACTCAACGGGACACCATAGGACACCACGGGGCATCATGGGACAACTGTCAATATCAAGATCGATCTCACTATCGATCTCATGATTTGGGACACCACGGGACACCACAGGACACCACATCGATCTCAGTATCGATCTCACTATCAATCTCGCTCAACGGGACACCACGGGTCACCACGGGACACCACGGGACACCTGTCGATCTCACTATCGATCTCGCTATCGATCCCAATGTTTGGGACACCACGGGACACCACGGGGCACCACATCGATCTCAGCATCGATCTCAGTATGGATCTCAGTATCGGTCTCAATATCGATCTCACCCAACGGGACACCACGGGACACCACGGGACACCACGGGACACCGCGGGACACCGCCCGACGGACGCACGGGAGGGCGGGGGAGAACCATTTGTCTTGACTTCGCCCTCGCAGAGGTGGACACCACGGGACACCACGGGACACCGCGAGCCACCGCTGGACGGACGGACGGGCGGGCGGGGGAGAATCATTTGTCTTGACTTCGCCCTAGCAGCGGCGGGTTCATTCCTCTCGCGCGCCCGCGCAGCTTCGCCTCCCCCGCGCGCACGACACGAACGAAACGATTTCCCGTCTGGGGGTCTGCGTTCCACTGCAATCTCACCCCCCACCCTCCGATCCCATTCTGATGAAGAGGGGGCTGGCGGCAGGAGGCGAAGACCTTACGGATGAGATCGCGTCGTCCGAACTCCACGCGCTTTTCCTGCGACTGTGCATTCGTAGCGGCATGGAAAAAACTGAAATACCTATACGACCACCCGTCGGGTGATAAGGAGGTTGTGGGGGGGAGAGGGGGGGGGGGAACAACATCTGACTCAATCGACCTCACTATCGATATCACTCAACGGGACACCACGGGACACCACGGGACACTTGTCAATCTCACGATCGATCTCACTATCGATGTCACTCAACGGGACACCACGGGACACCACGGGACACTTGTCAATCTCACGATCGATCTCACTATCGATGTCACTCAACGGGACACCACGGGACACCACGGGCCACCACGGGACACCAAGGGACACCGCGGGACACCTCTCGATCTCACTGTCGATCTCACCATCGATCTCACTCAACGGGACACCATAGGACTCAACGGGACACCACGGGACACCTCGGGACACCACGTCGATCTCACTATCGATCTCACTATCGATCTCACTCAACGGGACACCACGGGACACCTGTCGATCTCACTATCGTTCTCACTATCGATCTCACTCAACGGGACACCACGGGACACCTCGGGGCACCACATCGATCTCAGTATCGATCTCAGTATCGATCTCAGTATCGATCTCACTCAACGGCACACCAGGGGACACCACGGGGCACCTGTCGATCTAACTACCAATCCCACTATCGATACCACTTTTTGGGGCACCACGGGACACCACGGGGCACAACATCGATCCCAGTATGGATCCCACTATCGATCTCACTACCGATATCACTATCGATGTCACTATCGATATCACTTTTTGGGGCACCACGGGTCACCACGGGACACCACGGGACACCACGGGACACCGCGGGACACCGCGAGCCACCGCCAGACGGACGGACGGACGGGATGGCGGGAGAGAACCATTTGTCTTGACTTCGCCCTAACAACGGCGGACACCACGGGACACCACGGGACACCGCGGGACACCGCGGGACACCGCGATCCACCGCCGGACGGACGGAATCATTCGTCTTGATTTCGCCCTAGCAGCGGCGGGTTCATTCCTCGCGCGCGCCCACGCAGCTTTGCCTCGCCCGCACGCACGACACGAACGAAACGAAACGATTTCCCGGTTGGGGGTCTGCGTTCCGCGGCGATCTCACCCCCCAACCTCCGATTGCGTCATCTTCTTAACCCTCTGATGCGTGACAAAAACTGTCCTGATGTCCCAAATCTGCGTTGGGCATCATGCGTGTCGTTGGAGTCCCATTCCGACTCTGTCGCTGGAGGATCCAAATTTCTCTCTATCCTAAGCGAGTCCGAACTTTTCGTATCCGTCGTGGTGGTTAGCCTCCAGATGCAGTGCTGAAACCGTGCATCCACCGTGTAGATCAGCTCCTGCAGAGGCGCCATAGCTCACCGCGCGCGTCCATTTTGCCCGCCACAATGACAGCTTGATGTAGAAGGGCGCCTCGATCCCAGGCATGCCACCGCGTGCCGCGGGCAAAAGACAATCTCTGCCCCAAAAGGTATGCGCAAATTCGTCTCGGCAAGGAACGGGTTGGCCACGACAAGAAAGGGCCTGATACAATCGTCATCTGAAGCATGCGCCAGAGTCCTCCCGCAAAGGTCTTCGCGCTACACAGTGCTAGCTCTCGCGCTTCCTGGGATGTCAACCCGTCCAGTCCTCGTGCTCTGCGTAGTCGTTTCGTCTTGATGATCGCCCCTACGCCCTCATCTGTCAAGCCGGGCGCGTCGCACAGGCAATGAGGTGGTAGCTCGTAAGTCCCGCCGCGTCGGCTTTTCATCCGCGTCGCGGCACCTTGAAAACATCGGACCCCGTAGAAGGTGCATCAGATGATGGATCACGGACGGGTCCGAGGTGCGATCAGTCATTCGCGGCTCCTGGATTTGATCTTGTCCACCCACTGATTCGCGCGCTCCTTGGTCGCGTGCTTCTGCCAAAATAGAAGCTGCTCCAGCTGGTTCCACAATGCCCCCGCATGTGCTGCAGGAAGGTGTGTCCTTCCTGGTATCGGTGCAGATGTTGACCCAGAATCGGTGCAATTGACGGCAATATTCTGGGCAGTTCGGTGCTCCATGCTATTCCACTCAGTCCGCCTTGATGGTGTACTCACGCAAGCGCTGCTTCACTTCGCGTAGCTTCCCAAGGGCCCGAGCTTGTGCTCAGTATGCTGTAGCCAGTGTGGCAAGCGCTTCTGTCGCGAACGTCTGATGTGTCCCCTCCCACTTGTCGCATGGAATGGGACGCGCGGGCAGATGTGCTCGAAGAGCTTGTCCCCAGGTGTGGCTGGCCACCTCGGAATGTTTGTCGATGTCCATGTCAGCCCTTGCCTGAAGTAACTCCTGCTCTGCTGCGTGATGGTGTGGGCTCACCGTGCTTCTCGTTCTTCAGCGGGTAGTGGCACATCCTGTGTTGGGTAAGGGACTCGTCTCTTTCATCTGCGCACCTCTGCCTCGAACGCTGGCAGGCTAAGAACTGTCTCAAGCCCACGGCGACCTGGGTTTGGAAGGCCTCGTAGGAATCGAAGCCTTCTCAACATCTGGGGCCCAGTCGTGTTGGTCAGCACGAAGCCGCTATGTGTGACATTTGGGTATGGTGTGCTCGTGTCCCAATCTGGACCTCGTCCGTACGTCATACTCTGTCCAGCTCGTGCCATGAATGCTGTTTTATGTCATGCGCCCGACCGCGGCGCTCACTCCAATACTGGTGATTCCGCCAAAGGTGTTTGGGCATCCATAGAACACATGCGGGGCTGCTCCTCTAGCCGTTGTACCTTGAAGAGCACACCTGAATCACCCCTCACTGCCCCCTCCGCACTTTCCGTACTGCGTCGCAACAAAACAACCTACACCTCCTGGGAAAAGGCTCACCTGCGCCCTTCCACCTCCGAGTCTCGTAAAAGGTTTTGGTATGGTTGTCGCTCATCTCTGTGGCCACGAGTGGGGACGAGGTCGGTGCCAAGATGTCAACCCCCCATTTTCCGCAACACGGCTGTAGACCATATGCTCGCGCTTGGCGTGTGATGCTGCCCTCGTGTGCCTCTTTGGTTCTAGCCCTGCTCTCCGGACGGCCTGCCACCCGAGTGCAGGAAGTCTTCGGCCGTAATCGGGGATCTGCGCATTTGTGCGCCCTGTCTCCTGGAGCATGGCCGCCGGCCTGCTGCGATCGATTAGCTTCTCTACCAATCCCGAGTGTGAGCTCAGCGCTGTGCTGCTTGGGAAAAGGACACAATGTAGCGTTGGATCTGCTGGGCAATCCCAGGGTTCAGCTGACCGATGAGCTCGATGCAATCTAATCCGCAGCGAATCTGAAACATGTGACGTCGCGAACAGCATGATGATCCACAAGCGTCTAGTTCTGGCCATTATCGTGGGAAACCGTCAGAGTCCGCGATCTCGTCGTGCTGGGCTTGCTGTTCTTCCTTGACGTCGTGGTGCTGGTGCAGCGCGTCGTGGAAAAGGTCGCCTGGCAGCCGCTCGCTGCCACACCGATCTCCACTCACTGCATCTATCTCCATCAGCGCCCGTGCACTTTGGTAAACCATCCCACTCGCAGATCAAACATCTGGACCCATGGGTTGTGCAGATGCGACGAGAGCGTATCCGCAATACCATGGCGACTCGCGTTCTTGCTCGCCAATCGTCAACGTCCACCTGGTGGTAATAGTTTCCGCCCAAGCACTCTCACTCTTTTTGTCGTCCTCTGCCTTTCAACTTTCCTTCCCAACGGGAGGTCAGGAGAAGGAGAAGGGGGAGGAGGAGGAGGAGGAGGAGGAGGAGGAGGAGGAGGAGGAGGAGGAGGAGGAGGAGGAGGAGGAGGAGGAGGAGGAGGAGGAG
>CAUYUJ010015715.1:891476-901476 GCA_963575745.1 Prorocentrum cordatum
CAGGCCTGCTCGGAAGGCGGGCGGGGCTCCAGAGGCGAGAGAAGGACGAGCGAAGAGGGCTAGAGGGCCTCTGAGCCTTCGGGGAAGGCGGCCTGAAAGAGCCACGGGCGCCCTGCAAGAGCTCACTCCTCTTCCTCCTCCTTCTCCTCCTCCTCCTCCTCCTCCTCGTCTCCTCCTCCTCCTCCTCTCACTCCTCCTTCCTCTTCATCCCTCTCGTTCCTCCTCCTGTCCTCGTCCTCGCCCTCCTCCGCCCTCCTCCTCCTCCTCCTCCTCCTCCTTCCTCCTACGTCTCTTCCTCCTCGCCTTCCTCCTCCTCCCCCTCCTCCCCCTCCTCCTCCTCTTCCTCTTCCTCCTTCCTCCTCCTCCCTCCTCCTCCTCTCCTCCTCCTCCTCCTCCCCTTCCTCCTTCTCCTCCTCCTCCTCCTCCTCCTTCTCCTCCTCCTCCTCCTTTCCCTCCTCCCCCTCGTCGCTTCCTCCTCCCGCCACCCCCGAGGGCGACAGGAGGGGGCGCTGGGCCTGCCCGAGATGCCGCCAGCGGCAGTGCCTCGCGCTGGGCACCGGGGCTTTCGCCCCGCTCCCGCCACGGGGGAGGAGCTCGAGAAGCGCGGCAGCCCTCCTAAGAGGTGCGTCCGACTCAAAGTGCCAACAGGCCTCCAGGAACCACTGGGAAACAGACAAGGCCAATAGTCCTCGCCGACCCCCTCCTCATCCTCGTCACCCGAGCTCCCCGCAGAGAACCTTGTCCGCAGTCGCCTGGAGCTTCCGCAGCTTGCCCAGGTCCTCTGGGGGCCACATAGTAGTGGCAAGAGTAGACAGGGTTGGGCTGGTGGATCGCGCCGCATCGTCGATACTTCGGCGTTGCATCCACGACGTCGGGACAACGAACAGCGGGCTTCAGATCGAGCTGCACTGTGTCTACTCCGGCACCACTTTGCCGACCCAGGAAAATCTGGAGTCAAGCGTTTGGACCGACGTTTCACTTTACTTGTCTCGCCTTCCGCCGAACTTTCGCCGAGCTTCCGCCGAATTTCCTCCAAACCTCTGCTGACCTTCCGCCGCGCTTCCGCTGCGCCTTCTCCGAGCTTCCGGCAACGGACTCGCTCTCGCTCTCCTTCAGCCCAGACATGCGGCACCCTGATTTGTTGAAGACGGCGTCCCCGGAAGTTCCCGGGGCCGGTTTTTCATCCTGAATCGCTTTTTGACGCGCCCGGGGACCGGCGAGGGCCCCCAGGGGTCAAACATAGCAACAACAGAAGAAACAGCCGTCCTGACTATTTTTTTACGACGCGATCGTGTCTTGGAGTCCGCCACTTCGCGGGGGGAGCCGGAAGGGGCGTGCAGGAACAGTACCATGGAATCGCCGACGGATCGGCGATGCGCTCCGATGGGGAAATCTTCGATGCTTTCCCCCCCTTCCCCCTCCTCTTCCTCCTCCTCCTCCTCGGCCTCCTCCTCTCGGGCCTCCTCCTTCTCCTCCTCCCTCTCCCCTCCTCGCCCCCCTCCTCCTCGGCTTACTGCTCCTCCTCCTCCTCCTCCTCCTCCTCCTCCTCCTCCTCCTCCTCCTCCTCCTCCTCCTCCTCCTCCCTCCTGGAGGAGGGAGGAGGGGCAGGATCCTGGACGAAAAAAGTGGTCCCGGGAAGGACGGCTGGGGGGACGAAACAGTACCGATGCCGCTGCTCCCCGGACCTCTCCCAGGGCGCGTTCCGACCAGAAAATCTCGAAGCCGGCCCGGCAGTGGCCACGAGGGCTCCCCAGGGCGAGCGGCGGCATCGGTGCCTCTACGCGACCTCTGATGCGGGCAATCTTTATATCCATATCCAGTGCGTCTTGAACTTTCTTGGACGGGGCGCCACAAGGCCGAGGCGCACTGGACATGGATAAAAGTTGAGCCTTTTGGAGGCAGATTATAATCCATATCCAGTGCGCCTCATGTCATTGGGAAGAGAGTCCGAAACTCCAAGACGCACTGGATGTGGATAAAGAGATTGCCCGCATCTGAAGCCCCCCCCCCATGTCGGCGTCCCCGACTAGTTCTTCTTGCTGGCGGCCCCGACTTTAGAGGCCGCCTGGGCTGAGATGTTTTTGAGAACGCTGGGGGCCCTTTGTTGTCCGTTTTCAAATTCGTCTGTTCTGTTTTGGGGGGCCTTCCCTCAGATTTGGGACTGCTGCCTCGCCGTTTTCGGTTCGCTTTGCGATTCGCTTTCCAAATGTTTTAAACTGCCGTGTTTATGCTTACCGGTTCTGTCACTTGTTTTTGTTTTGGGTTGTCATCTCGTTTGTTCGGGGGGTATGTCGCATTCTGGTATAAACTAAACAAGAACAAACACACAACAACACCATCATCAACAACAACAATTATTTAAAGACTGTTCGCCCTTATCTGCTCGAGTGTCCACTAACGCGTATTTCCCAAAACCTCGATACCCGCCCTCTTCGTCTTCGAACGAACCCCTTTTGGGGGGTACACCTTTCTTCCCTGCAGGCCGGGCCCCGGCAAGCGGCGGGGCGGCCGCGGACCGTCGGCCTGGCCAGCGGCAGCGCTGATCGGCGGGACGGCCGCGGACCGTCGACCCGACCCCAAGAGGGACGGACAGGGGACCGACGACGACAACAACGACGACGACGATGACGACGACGATGATGACGTCGGCGACGATGGTGACGACGACGATGATGACGACGACGACGACGAGAGAAAGCGAGAGCGAGAGAGAACGACAGTAGGGCCACGAAGGACACGAAGTAGGCCACGAAGGGCGACAGCGGGGACACGAAGGGAATGCGTATGGGGCCACGAAGAGCGCGAACGAGCGGGGGCCACGAAGGGCGGATAATGCGGAGCCACAGAAGGCAACGTTGGAACCACTGAAGGTAGCAACTGGGCCACGTAGGACACTGAGGGAGCCACACATGGCGACAGCGGGGCCACGAAGGGCATGCACATGGGGCCACAACGGGCGCGAACGAGCGGGGGCCACGAAGGGCATACGTATGTTGGGCCGCGGAGGGCAAGGACGGGGCCACCGAGGGCAGCAACGGGGCCACGAAGGGCAGCGAGGGGGCCACGAAGGGCGACAGCGGGGCCACGAAGGGCATGCATGTGGGGCCAACACGGGGGCGAACGAGCGGGGGCCACGAAGGGCATACATATATGGGGCCACGAAGGGCAGCGAGGGGGCCACGAAGGGCTGCAACGGGGCCACGAAGGGGAGCAAGGGGGCCACGAAGGGCTGCAGCGGGGCCACGAAGAGCTGCAACGGGGCCACGAGGGGCAGCGAGGGGACCAAGAAGGGCTGCAAAGGGGCCACGAAACAAAGCGAGGGGGCCACGAAGGGCTGCAACGGGACCACGAAGGGCAGCGAGGAGGCCACGAAGGGCTGCAGCGGGGCCACGAGACAAAGCGAGGGGGCCACGAAGGGCTGCAGCGGGGCCACGACAGAAAGCGAGGGGGCCACGAAGGGCTGCAACGGGGCCACGACGGGCAGCGAGATCCCGATTCCTAGGTAATCTGTGGGGGAGTCCTAAGCGTGAGCGCGACTCATGGGTGCCTGGGTGTCGGGAGCGCGGCGTTTGAGTAAATTGCAAGAAATTTCAACGCAAGGGCACTATTCGTAAGTAAATTGCAAGCAAATCCCCGGCGAGAGCGCGACTCCAGAGCGCTGGGAGAGCGATTCCTGAATAATTTGTAAAGAAGTCCCAAGCGAGACCGCGATTCCTGAATAAAATGTGAGGACGTCTCGGGCGGGAGCGGGGGTCCTGGCTAAAGTGTGGGGAAATCTCAAGCGGGAGCCGTTGTTGTTGCAACCCGGGGGGGCCAGGGGGCCAGTTTGAGCATCAAGAATTTCCGTCAACAAAACAGGGTGCGAGCGTCGAGGAGCACACTTTGATTGAGAAAAAACATCATGCACTGGCGGGGGGATCAACAATAATTATTCTTCAGAACTGAGAGTTCAACAACAACAACAACAACAACAACAACAACAACAACAACAACAACAACCACAACCACAACCACAACCACAACCACAACCACAACCACGACCACAACCACAACGACAACGACAACGACAACCACAACAACAACAACAACAACAACAATCACTTTACCCGAACGCTCAGTGTTCTCACCAGTGCCAGGGTTTTCATGCGACGCCAGCCAATACCCCCACTTTGTGGGGGGGCAGTGCAAGCTCTACCAAATATCCACACGACTCTTCGCCACCACCCACACCCAGCTTCCCGCCCTATGACGTTCGGACACTTCACTTCGTGGCCTGCGGACGACCGTGGCTACTACACTGGCGTGGAGTACACACCACAGAAGTTGTTAAGCCTACGTTCGTACACCCACAGAAGTTGTTAAGCCTTGTTAACCCACAGAAGTTGTTAAGCCTTCCACAGAACATCTGTTGCATATGATGCATATGGTACATGATACACATGGTACGTGAAAAAACGAATGTGTCCCGCATGGTATTATTTGACAGGGATGATGGCCCTGGCAGGTGCGCAACCGTTGTCGCAGAAGTTCGAAAAAGTTGCTCGCAAAAGCCCGTTTGACAGAAATGTTAAAAAGTGTTGGGTTTCCTACGAATCCGCAAGAGCGCGCGGGATGAGATTTTGACATTTTTTTGTTGAAAAACCATTGGTTTTTTGAGGTTTTTATGTTAAAATCGCTCCGAACACTAAGCTTTTGGAAGGATTTCGTCTTGCGCGCGCGAATGTCCACTTTACCTTATTTTTTGCAAGGGATTCTTGAAAATTGATTATATTAGAACAAGAAATGTCATTTTATAGTGTTTTTTGCAAGGGAAAGCGGGGGGGAACAAAACAACCGGATCTTGATCACATCGAATTACCTGAGGCTTCCTCACGAAAATGATGAAAATGTAGCTGCGGCCTAGGCGGCGCAGGGGGGCCGTGCACCAGGGGCCCCAACAATAATTATTCTTTAGAATTAATAATGTTCAACAACACTAATTCTAAGACCGTTCGCCCTTATATGTTCGAGTGCCCAATAACACGTATTTCCCTAAACCTCGATACCCGCCCTCTTCGTCTTCGATCGAACCCCTTTTGGGGGGTACACCTTTCTTCCCTGCAGGCCGGGCCCCGGCAAGCGGCGGGGCGGCCGCGGACCGTCGGCCTGGCAGGCGGCAGCGCTGATCGGCGGGGCGGCCGCGGACCGTCGACCCGACCCCAAGAGGGACGGACAGGGGACCGACCACGACGACGACGACGACGACGACGACGACGACGACGACGACGTCGAAGACGACGGCGACGACGACGACGACGACGGCGACGACGAGCGAAAGCGAGAGCGAGAGAGAACGACAGCAGGGCCACGAAGGGCACGAAGTAGGCCACGAAGGGCGACAGCGGGGACACGAAGGGAATGCGTATGGGGCCACGAAGAGCGCGAACGAGCGGGGGCCACGAAGTGCAGATAATGCGGGGCCACAGAAGGCAACTATGGGGCCACTGAGGGTAGCAACTGGGCCACGTAGGACAGTGAGGGGGACACAAATGGCGACAGCGGGGCCACGAAGGGCATGCACATGGGGCCACAACGGGCGCGACTCCTGGGTGCCTGGGTGTCGGGAGCGCGGCGCTTGGGCAAATTGCAAGAAATTCCAACGCAAGGCCATTCTTCAGCAAGTTGCAAGCAAGTCTCCAGCGAGAGCGCGACTCCAGAGCGCCAGGAGAGCGATTCCTGAATAATATGTAAAGAAGTCCCAAGCGAGAGCGCGCTTCCTGAATAACTGGAGGACGTCTCGGGCGGGAGCGGGGTCCTGGCGAAAGTGTGGGCAATCTCAGGCGGGAGCCGTTGTTGTTGTTGTTGTTGTTGTAACCCGTGGGCCAGGGGGCCAGTTTGAGCAGGAATACTTTCCCTGTCGAAAAAACAGGGTGCGAGCGTCGAGGAGCACACTTTGATTGAGAAAAAACCGTATGCACTGGCGGGGAGGATCCACAGTAATTATTCTTCAGAAGTGATAATTCAACAACAACAACAGCAGCAGCAACAACAGCAACAACAAACACAATCATTTTACCCGAACGCGCGGTGTTCTCCCCAGTGCCAGGGTTTTCATACGACACCAGGCAATACCCCCACTTCGTGGGGGGGCATTACAAGCTCTACCAAATATCCAAACGACTCTTCGCGACCACCCAAACCCAGCTTCCCGCCCTATGACGTGGGACACTTCACTTCGTGGCGTGCGGACGACCGTGGCTACTACACTGGCGTGGGGTACACACCCACAGAACCCAATGGTTTTTGGAGATTTCGGCGTGCGCGCGCGAAGAAAAAAACGAATGTGTCCCGCATGGTATTATTTGACAGGGATGATGGCCCTGGCAGGTGCGCAACCGTTGTCGCAGAAGTTCGAAAAAGTTGCTCGCAAAAGCCCGATTGACAGAAATGTTTAAAAAGTGTTGGGTTTCCTACGAATCCGCAAGAGCGCGCGGGATGAGATTTTGACATTTTTTTGTTGAAAACCATTGGTTTTTTGATGTTTTTATGTTAAAATCGTTCCGAACACTAAGCTTTTGGAAGGATTTCGTTTTGCGCGCGCGAATGTCCACTTTACCTTATTTTTTGCAAGGGATTCTTGAAATTTGATTATATTAGAACAAGAAATGTCATTTTATTGTGTTTTTTTGCAAGGGAAAACGGATTACAACAAAACAACCGGATCTGGATCACATCGTTTTACCTGAGGCTTCCTCACGAAAATGATGAAAATGTAGCTGCGGTAAGGCGCGGCGGGGTGGGCGCGCACCAGGGGCGCAAACAATAATTATTTAGAATTAATAATGTTCAACAACAACAACAGCAACAGCAACAACAACAACAACAACAACAACACCAACAACAACAACAACAGCAGCAGCAGCAGCAACACCAACAACAACATCAACACCAACAACAACAACAACCACAACCACAACCACAACCACGACCACAACCACAACCACAACCACAACGACAACCACAACAACAACAACAATCATTTTAAGACTGATCGCTGTTACTTGCCCGCGTGTCATGCAACGTGTATACCCACGCCCTCGATACCCGCCCCCTTCGTCTTCGAGCGTACCCCCTTCTGGGGGGATTATTTCTTTTTGCGGGGGCGGGCTGGCTTAGACAAGCGGGCGTGAACGGGCGGGGAATTATTCGGAGGCTGGGGCACGCATCTCTTTGCCCACCATTGGAATTAGCGCGGGCCCTGCAAGAAGAGGAAGGGGGAGAACGAGGGAGAATGGGAGGAAGGGAGGGGGAGGGCTGAGGCTAAATGGGGAACGCGCCAGGAGAGAGGGGGGGCGAGGGGGGGGGGGACGATTGGAGATAGAGAGACAGTGGAGGGAGGAAGGAGGAGGCTGGAGAGGGGAGGGCGAAGAGAGGAGGGAGGAGGTTTATGGGAGGAGGGTGAGGGGAGAGAGGAAGAGGGAGGAGGAGGGCGGATATGAGGGAGAGGGGAGGGAGGAAGGAGGTTGGATGGGGAGGAAGGGGCAGGAGGGTAAGAGTGTGAACGTTCGAGGAAGTCTTAGGCGAGGGCGTATTCCTCAAGGAAGGGTTGGGCGGGAGCGGGGGTCCCGAGTACATTGTCGGACGTCTCAGGCGGGAGCGCCGGTCGGGCGGGCGGACCCTGACGGGCGGGTCGGGCGGGCGGGACATTCAAACGGGATTTTTGCATAAATTGCGAAAAAATAATAAGCGAGAGCGCGATTCCTAAGTAAATTGCGAGGGCGTCCTTGGCGCGAGCGTGGTTCCTGAGCGTCGAGAACGCGATGCTGCAATAAATTGCGAGGAAGTCCTAAGCGAGAGCGCCATTCCTGATTAAATTATGAGGAAGTCTCGGGCGGGAGCAGGGGTCCTGATTAAGGAAGTCTCAAGCGGGAGAGCCGATTCTGAGTAAAATGTGAAAAAGTATGAAGCAGGAACGCCCTTCCGGAGTAAATTTTGAGGAAGTCTCAGGCGGGAGCGGGGGTCCTGAGTAAATTGTGAGGAAGTCTCAGGCGGGAGCCGTTGTTGTTGTCGTCCGGGGTCCGGGGCCAAACAACGCAATCTGATCCGCAAGGCTGTCCCTGTCAAAAAACAGGGTGCGAGCCCCGGAGGAAGCACTTCAATTGAAAAAAACAATGGGCACCGGACAGGGGGGATCAACAATAATTATTCTTCAAAAATGAGAATTCAACAACAACAACAACCACAACAACGACAACGTCAACAACGTCAACAACGTCAACAACGTCAACAACGTCAACAACGTCAACGTCAACGTCAACGCCAACGTCAACGCCAACGTCAACGTCAACGTCAACGTCAACGTCAACAACAACAACAACAACAACAACAACAACAACAACAACAACACTAAGTTTAAGACCGTTCGCCATTATATGCTCCAGTGTCCAATAACGCGTATTTCCCAAAACCTCGATACCCGCCCTCTTCGTCTTCGGTCGAACCCCGTTTGGGGGGTATACCTTTCTTCCCTGCAGGCCGGGCCCCGGCAAGCGGCGGGGCGGCCGCGGACCGTCGGCCTGGCCAGCGGCAGCGCTGATCGGCGGGGCGGCCGCGGACCGTCGACCCGACCCCAAGAGGGACGGACAGACGGGACCGACCGACGACGACGACGACGACGACGACGACGACGACGACGACGACGACGTCGAAGACGACGGCGACGACGACGACGACGGCGACGACGAGCGAAAGCGAGAGCGAGAGAGAACGACAGCAGGGCCACGAAGGGCACGAAATAGGCCACGAAGGGCGACAGCGGGGACACGAAGGGAATGCGTATGGGGCCACGAAGAGCGCGAACGAGCGGGGGCCACGAAGTGCAGATAATGCGGGGCCACAGAAGGCAACTATGGGGCCACTGAGGGTAGCAACTGGGCCACGTAGGACAGTGAGGGGGACACGAAGGGCGACAGCGGGGCCACGAAGGGCATGCACATGGGGCCACAACGGGCGCGACTCCTGGGTGCCTGGGTGTCGGGAGCGCGGCGCTTGGGCAAATTGCAGGAAATTCCAACGCAAGGCCATTCTTCAGTAAGGCGGGCGTGGTCTCGCAAGCCCGGCTGGGCCACCATATTTTGCTCGCTACTTCAAGAAAGAAACAGTCTCCCTCTCTCTCTCTTTCGCTCTCTGTCTCTGTCTCTGTCTCCGTCTCTGGCTCTGGCTCTCTCTCTCTCTCTCTCTCTCTCTCTCTTGTCTCTCTCTCTCTTTCTGTCTGCTGCTGTCTGGAGGCTATCTGGGCGATTGGTCACTCGAGTTCTCTCTCTCTTTCTCTTTCTCTTTCTCTCTCTTCTCTCTCTCTCGCTCTCTCTCTCTCTCGCTCTCTCTCTCTCTCTCTCTCTCTCTCTCTCTCTCTCTCCTCTCTCTCTCTCTCTCTTCTCTCTCTCTCTTTTCTCCTTCTACTTCTCGCGCTCTTCTCTCGCGCTCTCTCTCTCTCTCTCTCTCTCTCTCTCTCTCTCTCTCTCTCTCTCTCTCTCTGGTCGCGCAGCAGCGGCAGCGGCGGCGGTGGGCGTGGCTGGCAATGCCAGAGGCAGCGGCAGGGGCGGCGGCGGTGGCGGCGGCTCTCGCAGTAGTGGCAGTGGCAGCGGCAGCCGCGGCGGCCGTGCCTGTGGGGGCCTCAGGGCTTCGGAGGCACAACAGAGGGTCGCAAATGGGGATGTCTTGGCTCTGCGCAGGGCGTCCCCTGCACGGCGCTCATGTGCCTAAATTCCACGTTCCTGGCGTGTGCAAAGCCCCCATCGAAACTAAACCGCCTTACTTGCACAGGATGCTTTCTACAGGGATTTCCGTTGCAGCTGCAATGTCACTACATTTTGGGAGTCTCAAGGGTGTTTTCTGGCTCCATTCTGGGGATCCTCCACAGTTTCACTGAAGCCCTACCGAGGCAGTGTCAGGGGCTGCGCTGCGCGGTGTGGCGCGCTGGACCTCAAGGCCCACAGCAAGCACAGGCACAGCAGCTGCAGGC
>CAUYUJ010015715.1:904826-927326 GCA_963575745.1 Prorocentrum cordatum
TGGGGGGGGTTTTCGCCGCTCGACCTAGTCGGAGTCGCTGCCCAGGACGTCCGACTCCGAGGCCTGCGCCTGGGCCCTCTCGGCCTTCCTCCCCCCGGGGCGCGAATTGTCGGGGGCGCGCAGGGCCGGGCGCGACGGACAGAATGCGACCCCCCTTTCCCAGCCCCCCCCCAAAAAAAAAAAAAAAGAAAGGAAAAAACAAAAAAAAAAAAAAAAAACAAAAAACAAAAAAAAAAAAAAAAAACACACACACACAGACTGACAAACGAACAAACAAACAAACAAAAACAATTCTGATTGGGGCGTTCGTCCTGTCCGCGGTGCCCCCCCCGTCGGCCCCCCCTTTCGCGCCTCCGATGCTCCTGGCGCCGCTGGTACTCCGCGCTGCCCCTGCCGCGGGGGGCGCGGCGCGGCCGTTTCCACGGCCGCTGGGGCGCCCGAAAGCGGGGCGGGCGCGCGCGCGCGCGCACGCGCGCACACGCACACACACGCGCACGCACGCGCACGCACGCGCACACACGCGCACGCACACGCGCGCACGCACGCACGCACGCACGCACGCACGCACGCACACGCGCGCGCGCGCACACACGCGCACGCGCACACGCGCACGCGCACGCGTACACACACACACACGCACGCACGCACGCATGTGCGCACGCGCGCGCACGCGCACGCACGCGCGCGCACGCGCACGCACGCACGCACGCACGCACGCACACACACACGCACACGCACGCACACACGCGCGCACTCGCACGCACACGCACACACGCACGCGAACGCACACACGCACACGCCTGCACACGCTACACGCTACACACCACTCACTACGCACCACACGCAACTCACGCACAGCCTACGCACGCTCGCACACACACACACACGCACGCACTCACGCACTCTCACACCACACGCACACACACACACAAGCAACACCACACACACACGCACACACTCAACACAAGCACACACGCACACACACCCGCACAACCACAACAAACCACACCTCCACTTCACACGCACACTAGCATCACACACACACTCGCACACACAAATCACGATCACAAACACACACACGCACACGCATCGCACTCTACACGCGCACACACTCACAACACGACACACACACGCACACACACACACCACACACACGCACACACACACACTCGCACACACTATACACACACGCACACTACTCCACAACACACACACACACACACGCACACACACACACACACACACGCACACACACACGCACACACACGCACACACGCGCGCACACGCGCGCTCGCACGGCGCTCCCCCGTTCCGGGCGCCCCGATGTGGCGGCGGCGGCGGCTCCCCGCAGCCCTCGCACTTCACGGAGAAGTGCGAGCCGCACGCGCAGCGGACGGCGCCGCTGGCGCACGTCTCGCGCGCCCGCCGCACGGCCAGCTCGCCTCGGCGCGGCGCCCGCGCCGCCGCCCACGCCTGCTCCGCCGCGGCCGCGGCAGCCTCCAAGGCCGCGACCGCCGCCTCGGCCCCCCCGGCCCTCTTGGCAGCTCTTGGCCGCGCCGCTGCGGCCCTCCGCGCGGCCTTCAGCAGCGCCTCCGCCGAGGCCGCGCCGTCGGCGTCGGAGGCCGCAGCGGCGGCGGCCGCAGGGGGGGCGGCCCCGGCGGCGCCCTCGGCGCCCTCGGCGGCGCCCTCGGCGGCGCCCGCGGGCGCGGCCCCGTCGGCGGGCTCAGCGCCCGCGGCGCCCGCGCCAGCCCGCTCGGCGCGATAGAGGGCGAGCTCCGCGGCGAGCTCGCCCTCTATCTCCCCCAGGCGCCCCAGCAGCGCCGCGCGTTCCTCGCGCAGCGCGCCCACGCGCTTCGCGGCCTGCCAGGGGGGGCGCAGCGGCGCACACCAGAAACATAACACAGGATGTGCTCCGAAACTAAGCGAAACGAAACTAACTAAACTAAACTCGTGTTCCCACTGCGGCGCGGGCCTCATTTTCGGATCGGTGTTTGGCCTCCGTCGTTCAGGATGGCGCTCTCGCCCCAGCGCGGGCCCCTTTCTCCCGCGCCCATCCGCCCGCCACCACCGCGCCGCACCACCGCCACCACCACCACCACCACCACCACCACCACCACCACCACCACCATCACAACCACCACCAGCACCAACACCACCACCACCACCAGCACGAGCACGAGCACGAGCACGAGCACGAGCACCAGCACCAGCACCAGCACCACCACAACCACGCACACACGCACGCCCGCACGCACGCACGTGCACCACCACCCACCACGCACGCGCGCGCGGAGCCACAGGTCCGCTACGACACGCGTCCGCGGATAGAATGGGGGGGAGGGGAAACATCAGCGCCTAGGGTAAGGGTGGTGGGGGAGGGGTAGTGACCGTCAGATAATGACGCGAGCGCTCACTCTAGCTTGTTCTCCTCCCCCTTCCTCCTCCTCCTCCGCCTCCCCCTCCTCCTCTCCCCCTCGCCCCTCACAAAACACCCCCCCCCCCCCCCAGCCCCCTTGCTTCCTTCCTTTTCTCTCGTCCTCGCAGTCATATTCCTGCTCCTGCTCCTGCTCCTGCTCCTGCTCCTGCTCCTGCTCCTGCTCCTGCTCCTGCTCCTGCTCCTGCTCCTGCTCCTGCTCCTGCTGCTCCTGCTGCTCCTCCTCCTCCTCCTCCTCCTCCTCCTCCTCCTGCTCCGAATATCATCTTCCTCCTCTACCTCTCGCTCCTCCACCGCCTCTTCCTCCTCGCCCTCCCCCTCCTCCTGCTCCGCCTCCCGTTTCCCCCCTTTCCTCCTGTTCCCCTTCCTTTTCCTCATCCTTTTCCTGCTCCTCCTCCTCCTCCTCCACCTCCTCCTTTTCCTCCGCCTCCTCATCGTCATCCTCCTCCTCCTCCTCCTTGGCCTCCTGCTTCCCCCGTTCCTCGCATTCCTCTTCCTCCTCCTCCTCCTCCTCCTCCTCCCCCTCGTTCTCCTCCTCCTCCTCCTCCTCCTCATCCCCCTCCTCACGCGCAACGATGCTGAGCGGAACCCCTCTGTGGCTTCCAGAAAAGCCTGGGCGACCGAGAAGGGCCAGAGGAACAACCGCGGAAGGACGACTGGAACATCGAGCCCCTTCCGAATCCAACGCGTTCCTCCTTTCAGCGTCTAGGCTGCGCGCACCCCTCAAGTAAAAATGCCGATTCACTGCGCGGCCCCGCCGATGCACGGCCCGGCGCTCCCCGGGAAAGGCTTGACAGCGCGCAAAAAAAAAGAGTTGCCCCCACGCTGTCGTCTCCGCTTCCCCCCCCCGCCCCCCGTCTGCGCGGGGCCCAATGGGGCGCCCTGCACGTTGCCAAGTAACGCCTTCTGGAATGAGCCCTGACATGTTTTCTTTGCTGGGAAGAACCCAGCGGGGGCTCCTGCAAGGGGCCAGCCCAATAGGGCCACCTGTGAATAGAGCCCGTCTATGCCTTCTGCATGGGCCCCGCCAAGGCCTGTGGATGGGGCCGACCATGGCCTCGTGTGAGGAGCCCAGGAAAGCCTGCTGCAAGGGGCCAAGGACGCCCCGTGCACAGCATGCCTCAAGGTCCTTGAAGGCTCCGAGGGTTCTAGCAGCTTCGGCCCCAGATTCTTTGGGAAGCCGCGGGGGCAGCGAGGCCCTGGCGCCTGGGGCCCTGTGGGCCGCGGGAGCGCCCAGGCGCCCCGAGCCCTGGAAGACCCTGGCCTCTAGAGGGACATCGCGCGGGCCCGGGGGGCCGCGGGCCCGCGGGCGCCCGAGCCCGCGGGAGGAAAGGCGCGGGGCACATTTTTGGGGGAAAGGCGGGGGGCGCGCGGGCGAGCCAAGCAGCCAGGCTGCGCGGCCCTTCACTGGGGCGGCATCGGGAAAAATGGCGCAGGGAGGGGGGCGGCCGCGTGCCTCGGGCAGGCGCCTGCCTGCCCCGTTCGACCCGAGCGGGGCGGGGCTTCGCCGCTGGGGCGCGCCTGGGGCAGGCACCTGCCTGCCCCGCCCCGTCCGCGCAAGGGGAACTTGCGGCCGCGAAGAAGGGGGTAGAGGGGGATAGAGAGAGAGAGGGAGAGAGAGAGAGAGAGAGAGAGAGAGAGAGAGAGAGAAAGAGAAAGGGAAAGAGAAAGAGAAAGAGGAAAGAGAAAGAGAAAGAGGAAGAGGATAGAGAAAGAGGGAAAGAGAAAGAGAAAGAGAAAGAGAGAGAGAGAGAGAGAGAGTGAGAGGAGTGAGAGAGAAAGAGAGAGAGTGAGGAGAGAGAGAAGGAGAGCAAAGAGGGAAAGAGAGAAAGGGGAGAAGAGAGAAGAGAGGAAAAGAGAGAAAGAAGAGAAAGAGAGAGGAAAGATGAGGGGAGAAGAGAGAAAGAGAGAAAGAGAGAAAGAGAGAAAGAGAGAAAGAGAGAAAGAGAGAAAGAGAGAAAGAGAGAAAGAGAGAAAGATAGAGAGAGAGAGAGAGAGAGAGAAAAAAAGAGAAAGAGAAAGAGAAAGAGAAAGAGAAAGAGAGAGAGAGAGAGAGAGACAGAGAGAGAGAGAGAGAGGGCAATAACACAACAGCAGTACCACCGCAGGGCCTGCCAGCCTGAACGTGCAAACGGGGGCACGAATAGAGACGTCACCTGTGCCTGCAGAGGCCCCCCCGGATTTACAGACAAGGAAAAAACATACCGGGGCTGCAGACACGCCCCCGTCGCCTCGCCGCAGAGAAACGCTCTGCGCTCGGCCGAATTGGGGAGAAGGGCTGGAGGCTCTCCAGGGGCGAGGGATAATGGTGAGAGGCGGGGGCATTGAGCGCTTCACGGGCTTCCGATAGATGGGGGAGAGAGAAGGGGTGGAGACACCGAACGCTCCGTGGGCTACCCCGCTCGTCCTTAGGCAGGGCCCAAAGCTACTTGATCCTGCGCATCACAGCTTCATGTCGGCCCCCTTACTTCCCCTCCTCCTGCGATCCCCGACCCCGATCACTGGCTTTGGACCCACCGAGCATCTGGCAGACGCCGGCATTGCTGTCGACGCCCGCGCTCGTATCCTAAAGCTTCGCGACGCTCCCAAAGCGCGTCATCCCCCTTCGGGGGCTGGTGCATATTGTTTATATGTTTTAGATTATTATGGCAGGCTCGTGAAACAGTGAAACAAGGGACAGCGAGAAGCGATGGTGAAAAAGGGGCCAGGTGGCCAGGCGCACAAAGGACGAAAGTCTAGCTCAAGCGAACGCCCCGCCACTCGGGGGGGACGTTGCCGCCGAGCACGGCCAGGTCTTCGCGCTGCCACGGCGGGTGTCTGGGCTGCGGGGGGGCCGCCGGGGCGGGCGGCTCCGGCGCGCGCTGGGCCCGCTCCTCCACGACGAGGTGATGGAAGCGCGACCGCGCGTTCCACACTGGGTCCCGTCGCGGGTCGGGGGCGCCAGGCGGCAGACCCAGGCGCTGGCCTGGGGCGGCGCGCAGCGCGCCGTGCGCCGAGCGCCGAAGCCGCCGGAAGGGGGGCGGGGCTTCGGGGGGCGGCGCAGGGGCCGGCCGCCGCCGCTTCGCGGCGGACGCGCTGGCTGCCGTCCTGGCCTTCGTCCGCGCGCGCGCGGCGGGCGGCGCGCTCGGCCGCCAGGGCGAGCAGCCTGTCCCGCCGGGCGTAGCCGTCGCCCGCGGGGGCCCCTGGTGGGGCTGGGCCCACCAGCGCGAGGTCGGCCTGGCGCCTCCGCCGCAGCTCCCGCAGCGTCTCGCCCAGGTAGCTGAGCAGGCTGGCGGAGGGCCCGGCCAGGTAGGCCCACTGGTGGACGAGGACCGCCTGGGACACCGCATCCGCCAGGGACGTGTTCACGCCCCTGTGGGAACCGCCCCGGCGGAGGTTGCGCCAGTGCCCGTCGACGGTTTGGGTGCCCCCCTTCCGCCACGTCCACTCGCCCAGCTGCCCGTCGGGGCCGTCCCACTGGCCCGCGCGCGGGTCCGCCTGCGCCACCGCCGCCGAGTCCTCGGGGTGGACGTGCACCAGCCGCATGGCCACGAACTCGCGCTCCACGCGGCCAGCCAGCTTCCGCGAGTGGCACACCGAGGTGTGGCACAGGCGCAAGTGGCGGTACTGGGCCGCCCACTCCTCCGAGCGGTCGCGCCAGTCCCGTCTCTCGGCGGCGCACCGGGCCAGGCACTCGCGAAAAGTTTCGCGGCGCCACACGCCTGGCCACAGGATGCTGGCGGTCGCCGCGTCCTCCGCGGAAGGGGCTGGCGGGGCGTCGCGCGCCTCCCGCCAGTCCAAGCTCCGGTACGCCCTGGCGCCGTCCGCGTGGACGATCGTCCCGGGGCGGAGCAGGGGCGGGGCGTCCGTGCCGGGGCGGAGGATGAACTCGCGGAGCTCCTCGTGGGACAGGGCGCCGCCGCCGCCCTGGCCCTGCCCCGAGGCGAACCGCGGGGGCAGCGCCTGGAGCACCAGCGGGCCCCCGTGGCGCTCGTGGGCCGCGATGCACCTGTGCCACTCGCGGCCCCAGGCGCCGCCATCGCCCAACGCCCACCGCGCGCGGAAGCAGATCTCGTCGATCTCGACCTCCACGCCAGGCCCCCCGAGCTGCACGGTGCCGTTGCGCCGGGACTGGAAGTCGGCCACGGTGCACCGGGCGTCCTTGAGCCAGCCCGAGACGAGGCGCTTGTGGTCGAGCCAGCAATCCAGCGCCAGCTCCTCGCTCGAGGGCTCCAGGCTCTTCGCCCACCGGCAAAGAAGCCCGGCATTCTGGCGCAGGGAATATTTCCCGCACCAGATCTCGGCGTCGAGCCCGACGGCGCGGGTGCCCTGGCACCGCCCGCACCGGTAGGTCGCCGTTTCGTGGCGCACGCGAACCTCCCGGCCCCCGATGTTCACGGCCTGCGGCCCTGCGCCGCGCCCCGCCCCCCGCGGGGCCTCAGCGCGGGCCGCGCGCGTGCCCGCCCGGACGCGCACGTCCTGCTGCGCCCCCGGCGCGCCGCAGTCGGGCGCGTCGCAGGCGGCCCTCTCGGGGAGGATGCCGCAGTCCTCCAGGACCTCCACGACGTCGCGGCCCTCCATGTCGGAAAGGACCTGCAGGCACAAAGCCCGGGCGTGCAGCCCCGAACGCGCCAGGTGGCGATGGCGCACGCGCCCCTCGGCCGCCGGCCCGCCGTACGGCACCTTGTCCGCGTGCGGGCGGATGAGCCGGCGGGGCTCGATGGACGCGCGGGCGGCCTCCACCGCCGCCCGGTGCTCGTCGGGCACGGCCTCGGCCGGCTTGTCGAGCAGCGCGACCACCTCCAGGGGGATGGCATCGTCGGGGTGGACTTCGCCTTGGCCCTCGTCCAGCCCCTCGGCCTCCTCCCCCACGGGCGCTGCCCGCCGCTTCTGGGCCCCCCTCCAGCCGCCCTGGCCGCTGTGGCGGGGCAAGGCGGCGGCGGCCTCGCCCCACGCGGCAGCAATGTCGGCCAGGGCGTCGTCGCCGCTGTCCTCGTCGAGGCCGCCCGCCGGCCCCCCCGCCGCCGCCGCCTCGCGAGCGGACGGCCCGATCTCGAGGACGTCGTCCTCGCGACGCCCGCGCGCGCCGGCCGCTCCAGCGGCCTCCGCCCGCTCATGGCCCCGCGGGCTCGGCCCTTCTCGGCGGCGGCGAGGCCCCGGCGGAGGCGGCGGCCCCGCGGGCTCGGCCCTTCTCGGCGGCGGCGATGCGGCGGGGTTGCGGCCGCGGCGCCAGCCTTGGCCCTGGCTCTGGCCTTTGCCTCGGCCTTCGCCTTGGCCGTGGCCTTCGGCGCCGCCGCGCTCGGCGCCGCGCCCGGGCCGTCCGCGCCCGGGTCGTCTGCGGGGCTGAAGTCGCCGAAGACGTCGGCCATCGGATCGACCTCTGCCACGGCGGCGGCCGCCGCCGCCACGTCCACGGCCGACGGCCGGCCCTCCAGGCCATCCGCCGCCTCATCCTCCGTGGTTGCCTGTGGCGTGGGGTCGTCGGCCATGTCGACGGCCTCCCGCACCGCCAGCGGCAGCGGCAGGCTGTCGCTGTCGCTGGCCGCGGGCGCGGCGCCGGGCGGCGCGGCGGCAAAGTCCACGGCGGCGGCCGCGCAGCCGCGGCACATCAGCGCCCCGCAGGGCTCGCAGTGCTGCAGCCAGCCGCCCCTGGCCCTCTCGTGGCACGTGCCGCAGGCCTCCCTGGAAGAGGTCCGCACCGCGCGGAGCGGGCGCTGGCATGCTGGGCAGGCCAGCGAAGCCCCCGAGGCCGCTGGGCTCCCCCGGCCGCACTGATGCCCAGACATGAGGCCCAGGATAGCAGCGCGCGAGTTCGCCGAGAGCGCGAGCGGGGAGACGACCCCCGCCGCGCGAGCCCGGAGCCAAGATGGGCACGGAAAAGCGATGGTGATGGCGATCGCCAAGTCGGCTGCGCAGTGCACAGCAATGCCAACAACCCCGAGCAATGCTACGCAATGCAGAGCAATCAAACGCAATCACGAACACAGAGGCGCAAAACAGGCGCCTCGCAGCAGCGCGACGACACGCAAGGCGGCGCAGTCAAGTGAGTCCGAACGCGCGGGCGCGAGGGGCGCTTATTCTGGGGGAGTCTAAGGCCCGCGCATGCCCCCAGCCTGGGCCTCTGCGCAGTTGTGGCCACGGCCTCGGGCCCGCGCAGAAGCCGAGAAGCCAGGGGGCGACATGGGGCAAGGCCTCGGACGGGGGCCGGGGTGCGGGCTCAGAACTAGTAGGACGCCTGCGCGGTAGACGGCGGCGGGCCTGGGGCAGGCCTGGGCAAGGGGCAAGCCAAAGGGCAGGCCCACGGGGGCCCACTGGCAAGGCCACGGTAGGCTTAGACGGGAAAGCCCTGCTGCAGGCCCCTGGGTGAGCCTAGAAGTAGTAGCAGTAGTAGCAGTAGTAGTGGTAGTGGTGCTAGTAGTTCTAGTAGTAGCTGTAGTAGTAGTTGTAGTAGTAGTAGTAGTAGTAGTTGTAGTAGTAGTAGTAGTAGTAGTAGTAGTAGTAGGAGTAGTAGTAGTGGTAGTAGTAGTAGTAGTAGTAGTAGTAGTAGTAGTAGTGGCGGGAGTGGTAGTAGTAGTAGTAGTAGTAGTAGTTGTAGTAGTAGTAGTAGTAGTAGTAGTAGTAGTAGTAGTGGCGGCAGTGGTGGTAGAAGTAGTAGTGGTGGTAGTGGCAGGAGTAGAAGTAGTAGTGGTAGTAGTGGCGGCGGTGGTAGTAGTAGTAGTAGTGGTGGCAGTGGCGGCGTAGTGGCAGTGGTAGTAGTAGTAGCAGCAGTCGCAGTGGTAGTAGTAGTGGCAGTAGTCGCAGCAGCAGCGGCGGCAGTGTTAGTAGTGGTGGCGGGGGTGGCAGCCGCGGCATCAGTAGTAGCAGTAACAGCGGTCGTGGAAGCAGCAGGGGCGGCCGCTGCAGTGGCAAAAAGCGGCAGCGGAGGCGGGCCTTGGTCAGAGTGGCGGTGGCGGCGGCAGTGGTCGTGCTCGCGGTGGCAGCGGTGGTGGCAGTGGCATGGCGCATTCGTGGATGCACTGGCGGTCGCAGCGGCAGCGGCGGCGGCAGCTGTGGGCCTGCGAGCCCTCGCGCAGCCCCAGGCGGGGGGCGCCCGCAGCAGCGGTACCCCCAGCAGCGCTGCCCCCAGCCATCCCGGGCTGGCTCGCGCGGGCGCGCCTTCTGTGGAGGCAGGGGTCGCCTCCACAGGGGCCAGGGCCACAAAATGCACAATATCGACGAGGCGATGTAATCATCTCGACTGTATGGCCTGACCGATAAGGCGTTAGGACAGAATCTGCACTTCGCGGGATCAAATCCCAGTAGTACTTCTTGCAGGTCTCAGTTGAAAAAACATTGAGCTAATCTCCTTGAAAAACTGCGGGCATTTTTTTGTCTGCCCGCACTTCGAAGGGGGGCGGGCATTTTTTTTTCCGGCCCGCAGAGCTAATCTCGTTGAAAAACTGCGGGCAGTTTTTTTCCTGCCCGCATTTCGATTGCCCAGAGGTGGCAGGGGGGCGCGGGCACTTTTTTTCCGGCCCGCAGAGCTAATCTCCTTGAAAACTGCGGGCATTTTTTTCGCGCCCGCAGTTCGATTGCCCTGAGGGGAAACTGTCGAGGGGATTGGGGCGTCTGCGCCCCTGTAGCCTCCATAGAGCCAGGGCCTTGGCGGGTTTGCGAGGAGGCCCTGGGACGATGGTGCCAGGGCGCTTAGGGCCTCATGGCCTTCACTCTGGGAATTTGCCGGGAGCCTGTTTCTCGGAATCTGCTGGTAATGTAGTGAAATGACACAATTCAGTGGAATGGAGCAGGCGGAATATGCCCAACCCTCCCTGGTAAAATGATGCTAATGTAGTGAAATGGGGCATCCGTGTTCTCACAATCTGACCTTCTTGGGTTCAATTCCTGGCGGGGCCTGAGCAGCCTGCTTGTGGGGAAGTGTTCTAGTATTGCAATTGTCATTACAGGGGAAATCACTGTAGAAAGGATTCTGTGCAAGTAAGGCCGTTTACATGTCTTTAGAGCTTTGCATACTGAAGAATTCTGAAATTTAGAATTGCCTTCGCCCCCATTGCGAAAGCCACCGCCACCGCTGCCGCCGCGGCCGCTGCCTCTGGCATTGCCAACCAGGCACACCACCGCCGCCGCTGCTGCGCCGAAAGCCACCACCCCCCGCCGCGCACCCCCCCCAGCGCGACCCAGCCACCCACCGCCACTATCCAGCAAGCAAGCAAACGCGCCTGCCCCAGGCACGCCGCAGCCAATACCATCACCGCGGCCACCGCCTCCCCCCGCCCCCCGCCCAGTCTTGCCCCACCACTATCGTTGTCCCCGCCGCTGCTGTTGCCGCCCCCACCAAAGGCACCGCCGCCCACACCGCGCTCACTCCCACTGCCACTGGCTGCCCAGCCGCCACCGCTCCGGCCGCTGCTTGCTTGAAGCACCCAACGCCGCGGCTGCCAAAACCTTTTCAGCCCCCACAGCGGCCGCGCTCGCCGCCGCCGCTGTTGTCGCCACTGCCACCGCCCATGCAAAGGCACTACCAACACTGCGTCGACCACAACACAGACCCCCCCCCCCCCCCCCCCCCCCCCCCCCCTCGCGGCTGCGTTCACCGCTGCCGCCGCACTGCCACCGCACACGACACCGCTACCCCCGCCACCACCACCACCACCACAACGACGACGACGACCACCACCACCACTACTAGAATAGGGGACGTGCCATAGAATAGGGCAAGAATATGCCCTCCTTCCTTTACCTGTGCCCGAATTGTAGTAAAATGGGGAACACCTCTTCCCACAATCTGACTTTCTTGGGTTCAATTCCTGATGGTGCCTTTGGGGCCTGCTTGGGGGTAGGGTTTCCAGCGAGCTGCGGATTGCCCGTGCACCTCACACCCCCTGGGGGAAACCGGAGCTTCGTGGGGGCTGGGCTGGCTCTGGTGGGGCGGGGTTTGCAGGGGCTGGGCGCGGCCCTGAGGCAGCTGCGGGGCCACGCATCTGGAAGCGGAAGCGGGGGCAACGCAAACAAAAGACAAAAAAACATCGAACAGCCGGGCTTGTAAGACCACGCCCGGCTTCAGTAAGTTGCAAGCAAGTCTCCAGCGAGAGCGCGACTCCAGAGCGCCAGGAGAGCGATTCCTGAATAAATTGTAAAGAAGTCCCAAGCGAGAGCGCGCTTCCTGAATAACTGCGAGGACGTCTCGGGCGGGAGCGGGGGTCCTGTCCTGGCTACATTGTAAGGAAGTCTCAGGCGGGAGCCGTTGTTGTTGTAACCTGGGGGCCATGGGCCCAGTTTGAGCAGGAAGATTTTCCCTGTCAAGAAACAGGGAGCGAGCGTCGAGGGACACAATTTGATGGAGAAAAACAGTATGCACCGGTGGGGGGATCAACAACAATTATTCTTCTGACATGAGAACTCATCAACAACAACAACAACAACAACGACGACGACGACGACGACGACGACGCACATAATCTGGCCGACCGCAACACGAACAAACTTGGCAACGGAGCAACAAAAACGCCCCCAGCGCCTTTCAGAACAGCTGAGCGCCTGGGGTCCTCGTCCACCGAGCCCGCCGTGGCCTTGGCCTCCGGCTTGTCGACGTCGTAGGACCTCGGAGCGGCGGGGCCGCCCAAAAACCGCGGTCTGCCGCAGCCGGTGCGCGACGCGCACAGGCCAGCGCGGCGCGCACTCTTTTATATAACAAAACAGCGAGTGGGAACCCAGTGGCAGAGTGCAGGGGGACGGCACGACACCACGACGAAAACAACGGACGACAGACGAACGACAAGCGCGCGGTGCGGGGAGGGGGAGGGAAGAGGGGGAGGGGCAAGGGCACAGGAGGCGCGCTGGCCCGCGCCCGACTAGCTGGCCTCAGCCCCAGCCGGTGCGAGCGGCACTCAGCGCCAGGCGCCGGCGCGCCAGGCGCCGGCGCGCCAGGCGCCAGCGCGGCGCGCAGATTAGGGGCTGGGCAAGCGTCGGGTGCTGCGTTCCGGGCATCGAAAAAGAATCGCAAGCACTACTCAGCAGATTCTTGAGGGCCCCTCGGGGCAGAACTCACCGACCTCGACCTGAACCCTTCGGTGGTGGTGGCCGATTGGGCCGTCCTCGGACGCCATGTCGACCACAACCACTACTAAGCTGGTGTCGGCTTTCTGCAAATTGTTGGCATGCGCAGGACATCCCCCAGGGTGTGTGTTTCGATGTGGTTGTGGTCGCATGCTGTTCCCGCATGCTAGAAGTGGGCCTGTCCGAATTGCATTTTTCCTCGACTGAACGCTGGTGCAAAGTTCGCAGTGTGCTGCTAGGACGGCCCACTGTGTTGCCTCTGAGGCAATTGGCCGGTGAGGTTGGGAAGCGCTGCTACATTTCCGACAATCCCGCGTGCGCTGAACTGAACTGCGTACGCAACCATCGTGCCATGAGCTGAATCCATCACTACCCTCACATTATGCTGACATATACCATCTGGACAAATCCTGCCCCCCATTCAGGGAGGAATCCGACAATGGAGCGACGATCAAAAAGGGTCAAACGCGAGATGGCACAGCGACCCTACGCGGCGGCTTACGCGGGCCGCCGGCGCGGCAGGCCACAGTGGAGACGAGGGCGTTTCCGCGCGTCATTACGCAGGCAGCTTACGCTTAAGTCGGGCCTGTCCCCCTACAGGCAGATTTTGGGCGAAAAATGGAAAATACCCTAACATATACCCAAGCAGTGCTCAGACATGGTGTTTTAAAAAACATAGTCCCCAGACTATTGTTTGACTAGTTCTGGGTATCCCCCCTGTAGGGGGACACGCCCGACTTAAGCCCACGCGCAGACGTCGGCGAAGACGCCCCCTTGTCTCGGCGCCGCTCCACGGGCAGTCGTAAACAGCTGGGCGGCCCCGGCTCTCCCGGGGAGGCGCGGGTGGCTTCCAGAGCACCCCCTCGCGAGGCCCAGAGGGCCCCAGTGGCCCCGACATCGCGTGAGAATGACTCGTAGAGCTTATCGGGTCGGGCGGAAGGGGGGGATAGCAAAGGGGGGGTTTGAGAATCAGCTCACGTAGCTGATTTTCCCGGCGCCTCCCGGCGCCGGAGGCGGCCATGTATCGAGGAATGGGCCCCTCGGTGAGGCCGAAACCAGCTGCACGCAGCAAATTTCGTACCCCCCCCTTTCCCAATCCCCCCCGTTCGCCCGGCCCGAAGCTTCCCCAAGAGCGAAGCGGCGAAGCTCAAGAGTACTTCGAGCGCACTGGCGGGCTAGCTGGCTCGAAACATCTCGACGGAAGTTGTGCATAATTTTGGTCGGTCAAAAATCGGTTAAATACATCGCGTGAGCCTAGAGGAACAGCAACAATAACAGAAATCTTTAGACGTCCGCGCGGATCTCTTGGATCCGCGCCGGGCCCCCCTCCCTGGCGCGCGGAGCGCGCCAGGGGCGCCGCCGGAGGCGCCAAGAGTTCAGGTTTACGGCGTGTATTCTTCTCCGAGAGAAGAGTCGGGCCTGATGAGGGGCAGCGATCAATTGAGCAGGGGCCGACCGTCTCGGCATTCCTACAATCCCACCACGAACTGTTCTTAGACCCCAAGCATGTTCTAAGAACAAGAGCGCTGCTCTTAGAACAGAAGCCCGATGCGATAAAACAAGACAGCCTCCGCCAGAGATGTCCTAAGCACACGTCGTGGGCACCACAGCGAGGTGCTTAGAACATGGCTTGGTAGGGCTGGAGGCGAGCCAGGGCGCCTCGCCAGTGCTTGCATAGAGGGGGGGACGGGCTCGCGGGAGGACGCATCGACCTGCAATCGGCGTATGCATCTAAAAGGGGCCCCAGGACACACAAACAAATACACACACATGACATGATTATTCGCCCTATTCTCCCCTCTTTCTAGGGCCTTCGTCCTCCCCCCCACCTCCCATGCTTTCCGAGATCTTCTGGGGAATCGAGGATTCATTGTGTCTGTGCGTTTTTCTTTTCCCCCTCCTGAGCATCGCGCGGCCCCCCGCGAGCAGCACCCCGCCGGGGCGCCGTCCGCGGCGACGGGCGCCGACTTCCGGCCTCCCCCGGCCGGAGGCGCGCGCGCAGAGCCGACGAAGCCGCCCGACAACCGCGGGCGCGCGGTTCACGAGGCACGGGCCTATCCCCCCTCACAGTCGGGGCGGTGACCTAAGGAGCCCTAAAAATAAGGAACGAGGCCCCTTTTTTTCCATGAGCTTAGACTTCGATTTCCTGTCGGAAACGACAGGGAAACCTGAGGCAAGCTGTGAAGCACTTAAGGCATGCGGGGCCCCTCCCCAACCAAAAGGGTTCCTTCTCCAGGGCCCCGACTGTAAACGTTGCTAGAGGCCTCCCAGATGGGGCTCGAGAAGATGGGGTCGAAGGATCGCGCCGCATCGACAACACATCGGCCTGAGGCGCGCGCGCAGACCCGACGAAATCGCCCGGAAAGCGCGAGCGCTGGACCTTGAGCAGGGACCGACCGTCGCGGCATTCCTCTAGCGCTACCACGAAGTGTTCCTGGAACCCCCAAAAATTGTAAGGACAAGAGCGATGTTCTCTTGACACAGAATCCCGATGTACTAAAACAAGGCAGTCTCGGCCGGAAATGTTCCAAGAACATGTCGTGCAAAGCACGGAAGGCTCTTGGGGCATTCTTTGGTGGGCCTGTGGGCACTCCGCAACGCTTCGATCGCCAGTGCTTGAGAACTTCGATCCACGAGCCTATCCCCCCCGAAACGTTGCCCTGATAGCAGCACCCGTCAGCGCAGCGCGGCCCCAAGCGAGCAGCCGCAGACCGGCGCGTCGTCCGCGGCGAGGGGCGCCACCTTTCGGTTTTCCTCAGCCAGGAGCGCGCGCAGAGCGCCAGCAGATGCGCTGCGCGCGGAGCCGGGCCCCGAGTTGCCGGCGCGCTGAGCGGCCCGGCCCAGCCCGCTGAGAGAGCCCACGGCACGATGGAACCCCCAAGTCAGCTGGTGGCCGGCTCGCAGTTGCTGGCGTCACGGGGCGCTTTATCATAAGCCCCCTCTGGGGCGTATTCGAGGCCTCTGGGGCCTGCCCCACCGCGGGCCTGGAGCCAAAGTTAAAGTTATAGTGTGTCTATATATATACACATACATATGTAACCTACATGATACATGTATGAAAATATGAGAGTTTGTTTATGTGCATGCATGTATGTATGTATGTATGTATGTATGTACGTATGTATGTATGTATGTATGTATGTATGTATGTATGTATGTATGTATGTATATATGTATGTATAGATACATATATATAAGCATACCACGAAGTGGAGTGCCCCAAGGATCAAAGCTGCGCTGCTGCAACCAATATTCTAAATTCTTCAAGGCCCAGATACCCAGTTTCCCGGGCGCTTTCGGGCGGGGCCAGGCGCTACTGGGGTGTTCCGCGTGGGCCTCCATGGCGGTGACCTCGTCGAAAATGATTCGAAACATCCACGGGATTCCTCATAAGCGCCCCTAAAGGGCCACGAGTGCCGCGAGACGGCCTCGTCACGTTGCCCAGGCGCGCCCCGTCGTCGCTGCAAGCGGGCCCCACGTCGCTGCTGCTGCGAACGGTGTGTCTGTGTGTGTGTGCGTGTGTGTCGGTGTGTATGTGTGTGGGTGTGTCGGTGTGTGTCGGTGTATGTCGGAGTGTGTGTGTGTGTGTGTGGGGGGGGGGGGGTCGGTGTGTGTGTGTCTGTGTGAGAGTGCGCGTTGAGGGCTCGACCTTTTGATGCGCGCGCGCGTCTTTCTCTGTGGCCTTGCTACGCCCTGTCGCTGCGCGCGGGGCCGCGACGCCAAAAAGTCTGCGCGTATGCACGGCAATCGACGGGTGCGTTGCGCGGCGGTTGCCCAACGTCGCCGCGCGGTCTCCACGATCGCGCGCCGAGGCTGTACGCGCCAGTTGTTGTCTTCAATGGACAGAGCCCGCGGCGGCGCGGACAGCGAGTCCAGGTCAACATTCAAAATGAGCAGCAGCTACTGTTGGGCCTCGTGCCCATCATCTCCGTGCCCATGTGGACCGTCCCGAGAGGGGGCGAGGAGGAGGAAGAGGAGGAAGGATGATGGAGGAAGGAGAGAGGAGGAGGGAGGAGGGAGGAGGAGTTTTGGATTGCGCTCTGATTCGCCGAGGGGACGGTCAGCTTGGTGCGGCACTCACTAGCTGCTGGCAGAAGCACGCGGTATCAAGCAGCACGGGCGCCAAGGTTTGGTGAATATCTCGCTACTAGATTGTACGAGAAGCTTATGGGTGAATGCATGCACGCTGTACGAGCTCAGTTTGACGCTGAAGGGCTAGCCCTGCATTTGCCTACAGACGAGCGCCATAACGTGCAGAGTATCGTAACGGATACCGACACCGCTACCACCGTGCCCCTGTTGGACGTTACCTTTGCGGATGACGGCGCCATCATTGTGATTGTCCCTGCTTCCGACCTGTATCCTGCCATGTGCCGTGCGCTTACCGTGGTTGCCGATGTGTTTGCTAGCAGAGGCCACCTACTCAATCTCGGCGTTACAAAAACGGCCGCCCTTTTGGCATACCGAGGAGAAAGGAGCGAAGAAGGCGAAGCAGCACGCATGGTACGAGTGTGGTGGGCATGTGGTTGCGCAGACACAGCTACTTGGGACTGTACGGGCACCGATTGTCAAGCACTATGTACATCTTGGGTCAGCTATCGATTCCCAAGGTAACGCGGGGCCCGAGGTCCGATATCGAGCCAGCAGTACCACAGCTACTTGACGGGCGTTGCGCATTAGAGTTTGCTCCACCAAGGCTCTTGCTGATCCGACATGTATGATGTTCGCCGACAGTCTGGTGTTATCGGGGCGTCTCTACAACTCGGGCGCCTGGACTATGCAAACAACGGCGGAGGCCATAATGGCCGACGCTGAAGTCATGAAAGTCTACCGAGCTGCGGCGAAGGTTAGCTTTGTGGAAGCCGAATCGTGCTCAAGTGCTGGCCAGACTTAGAAGACCCCCGCCCGACGATCTAAGAAGAACTGCGCGTTTGCGACTGTTGGGTTCACTATTGCACACAAGACCCAAACTTGGATTTGCCTTACTACGGGCCGAGTGGTACGACACTACTCAGAACGGTTGCCGCGCCATGTCATGGATGGGAGTGGTCATGGATGATTGCTCGTGGTTACGTGCTGCTGCTGTAGCTTGTGCTTCCCTCCCGCCACCGCTTGAGGATTTCAGTGAATGGGAGTCCCTCATCCGACGAAACCAAACAGCTTGGAAACGAAATATCAAGATGTCGTTACACGCTGCAGCCCAATCTCATGCTCGAAATGTTGAGGCGGCCGCAGTGGAGGCAATTGTTTTCAGGAAGTCCGCCCCATGGGAGTGCCAGAACGTGCGTGGACGGATACTGACGGACTTCTTGTAGACCCACCTACATGTGCAGGAGACGACACAGACGATGATAGTGTCAAGTGTCCATGGTGCGCGCGTGCTTTCCGAAAGCATGGAACATTACGTGTGCATGTGGCGCGTACCCACCGGCAGAACGCAGCTCTGGCACGTGCGTGGGCGTCACCAGACGGACAATGTCATGCATGCTTGTCTGTATTTCATGCTCGGGCACACCTAGTTGACCACCTAGCACATGATCCCCCACAGTGGTTATTTATACTGATGAGTGATCCTACCACGGCAGCTGCTGCACCAGGTGTCGCGAACTCAGGAGCTGCGCCGTGTTATCATATTACACATCCCGATTTCTCAGCCCCATGACAGGCAGGATCCCTGGTGTGCCGCTGTCTCGCCGTCGTGCTGTTGTGCCGACAGTTCGTGCGGCAGGCCCCATCACAAAGCATGCGTATTCAATGATGGCTACGATGGACCATGGCACTGCACGCTTGGAGATTACGGCCGCCGACCCCGCTCTCCCAGCTGGGTTTGCTGCCTCCCTACAAGTTCCTGTGAATGCAGCTGCTGTGCCGCCGCCGCCAGCCAACCCTGTTCAGTACATCACTGAGAGATACCCCAGTCGTCTATTCCTGACAGAACGATACACGGGCATTGCAGCCGAACCCATGCCGAGAGCCGTCAGGCGACTTGAATACTTTGTCCCGAATTTGTTGAGGAGGGCGGGGGATGTACAGGCACAGGTTGAATGGGAGCACTGCAGCTCAGACTATGCGATATATGCCCTGTCTGTGGATATAGCCATACATGCAGTGGACGGGGATCTCATGAATCGGGACACACTTGCAAATTGGAGGTCTCATATCCTTGCACGACGGGTGGTGGTGTCGGGTGGCGGGCCGCCGTGTGAGACCTGGTTTGCCTCTCGATGGGCAGAAGGCTAAGGCCCCCCGCCACTGCGTACGCATGACCAATTTTGGGGTACGACGGCAGTTGCTGAGCGTCAGATGGAACAGCTGTGGGTGGGCAGTGCGCTAGACCATGCTGTGCTGGAGCTCTTCGCTGCACACATGCAAGCTGGGACGTCATGCTGGCTTGGGCACCCCCGGCCGGGTGGAGGGAGGAGGGAGGAGGCAGAAGGAAGGAGGGAGGAGGGAGGTGGTGTCGTCTGATGCCCGGTCGAAGAAATGAAACCGCTCCCTTCCCAGGTCGCCTGGGCTCGCGCGTCGCGCACTGCGGTGCGCGACGCGCGGTGGCCTTCGCGCCCTCGCACCAGCCCCCTGGAGGAGGGCAGCTCTCCACTGCAAACCGAGAGGCGCGCCGCGCGGTTCCTCTCGCGCCCCTTTTGTGAGCGACCAGGCGCTCAGGGCCAGGGGGGTAGGACCCTGACGCTCCGACAAGGAGTGGCTGAGCGCACAGCTCAAGACCATCGCGTGCGTCTCGCGAGAACGTCTGTGTGCGGCGGTTGCGCGAGCGGCCGCAGGGAGGAGAGGGCCGACCGAGGCGGGAGGGGGCGGAAGTGGCCGAGTCGGACGAACGACGAACGACGAACGACCACGAGCGGCGGAGGAGGTGCAGGTGGAGGTGGAGGAGGGGGTGAAGCAGAAGAGCGTCGAGGAGGGTGGAAGTAGGAGGATCGAGGAGGGTCGAAGAGGATCGAATAGGAGGAGGGTCGAGGAGTGCCGAGAAGGATCGGGGCGGGAGGAAGGAACAGGAGGAGGAGGAGGGGGATCAAGCTAACCACGTCAAACGAGGCAGTGGGCCCCACCCGTTCCCTCCATCTCTCAACCAGCACACGAATCACTTGGGGCCCAACCTGACCGTGAGAACCAGCGCGCGGAAGGCGCTCGCGCGCGGTTCCGCTTCCGACGCCTCGGCGGCAGGAGAGCTGCGCGGGCCGAGCACGGGCGGGGGGCGGCACTTCCACTGGACGCGGCGGAAACGAAAAACGCTGGTCCTGGGGAGGTCTAGACCAGGGTTCCCTCCTCCTCCCTCCTCCCTCCTCCTCCTCCTCCTCCTGAGGTCCTCCACCTCCTCCTCGCCCTCCTCCTCCTCCTCCTCCTCCTCCTCTTCCTCTCCTCTCCTCCTCCTCCTCCTCCTCGTCCTCCCCCTCCTGATCCTCCTCCTCCTCCTCCTCCTCCTCCTCCTCGCCCTCCTCCTCCTCCTCCTCCTCCTCCTCCTCCTCCTCCTCCTCCTCCTCCTGCTCCTCTCCTCCTCCTCCTCCTCCTCCTCCTCCTCCTCCTCCTCCTCCTCCTCCTCCTCCTCCTCCCCCTTCTAGACACGAAGCGTGCGCAGTGCCGAAGCAGCACCGCCGCGTCGTTCCATCACTCGAGAACCGCGCGGCGCCCGCGCGAGAGGCCGGCATGTCGCCCGCTCTCCAGGCGACCCCGCTGCCGCTGCCGCCAGAAGACGATGCGAAGTGTGAAGCATACGAGGCGGAGGAGCGCAGCGTAGGAGGGGGCGAGAATCTCCCTGACGCTCAGAGGCCCCTCAACCCCGAGCAGGAAGCGGCCGCGGCGGCCTGGACGTACGGCCCGTGCACGAAGTCGTGGCTGACGACGTGAGATAAAAGGCGGAGGAGGAGGAGCAGCAGCAGGAGGAGCAGGAGGAGGAGGAAGAGGAGGGAGGAGGGAGGAGGGAGGAGCCGAGGCCGCGCGGGAACGCCACCTCCAAGCGAAACTGCACGGTGCCCGGGTGAGGGCGACAAGGCGCCCGCTCGAGCGGGAACCCCAGACCTAGCGAGCTCGCAGCACGCGCCGCAGCGAGGCCGGAGCGCCACCTTCAAGCGAGCTCGGCCGGGCGCCGGCGCGAGAGCGACGTTTTCGTCAGCCCGCGCGTCTACGATCTGGCGTGCGAATGGTGTGCGCCGCGCCCCACGCGGAGCTCGACCTTCTGGAAACAGGAGCACGGCGCGAGAGGCAGTTCGCCCTGTCGCGCTGGATGAGCGCCCCGTTCCATCCGTGCCACACAGATTGCGACGTGGACAACAGAACGTCCATGTGTTGAGAACAAGAAGCTCGGCATTCGACCGGAAAGAAATAACTGTGGAAGTTCCGGATCCAGTCGCTATTGGCCGGCCACGTGGTAGAGAAAGAGTATGCACGACTGAAGAATAACTAAGAGGAGGAGGGGGAGGAGGAGGAGGAGGAGGAGGAGGAGGAGGAGGAGGAGGAGGAGGAGGAGGGGGGAGGAGGAGGAGGAGGAGGAGAAGGGAGAGGAGGAGGATGAGGAGGATGAGGAGGAGGAGGATCAGGAGGAGGCCGCCTCCCGCCTCCTACTGCTCCTATCTGGATCCTCCTCGACGCCCCCGCCATCCTCCCGATCTCCTTCACGACGATGATCGATAGATCGATTGGTGACGCCGTAAGCCCGGAACCCGCACACCCGATTTATTCATTACGCAGTAAGCCCTCCACCCGCTGCACATCTCGTTCGTGCAGTCCAGGAAGCGCTTCGGCGGGCCCTGGAACCTGTCGTTGCGGTAGTGGACCTCCTCCACTATCCTTTGGAAGGGAGGTTTCCAGAAGGTGGATGAGGGAGGAGGAGGAGGAGGACGAGGAGGAGGAGGAGGAGGAAGAGGAGGAGGAGGAGGAGGTGGTGGAGGGGGGAGGAAGAGAAGGAGGAGAGAGGAGGAGGAGGAGGAGGAGGAGGAGAGAGAGGAGGAGAAAGAGGGGAGAGGAGGAGGAGGAGGAGAGGAGGGGGGGGGGGGGGTGGGGAAATAAGCGGGGATGGCCGCTCCCGCAGCCTCCGGGGTCCAGCGAGGGAGCCCGGTTGGTGCTCGACGCCAGGGGGGTCGGCCTCGTGGTGTCTGGCTCGAGGGTCGAGGATCTCAAGGAGGTCGAGGATTTAGGGTCGAGGATCTCAAGGGTCGAGGATTTAGGGTCGAGGGTCGAGGATTTAGGGTCGAGGATCGAGGATTTAGGGTCGAGGATTTAGGGTCGAGGCTCGAGGGTCGAGGATTTCGGGTCGAGGATCTCAAGGAGGTCCCCCCCCGACGACGCGGCGCTGCACCCGCAGAGTAATTAAGACCGGGCGCAACGGGCTCGCTGTCCGCATGCTCGAGCGACCGGGGTGGGGAGGGATAAGGAGGAGGAAGAATCATAAGAAGAAGAAGAAGAAGAAGACGAAGGATGAGGAGGAGGGGGAGGAGGAGGAAGAGGAGAAACACGTCGGGAAGACAAACGGGCCAGGTCGAACGGGTCAGCTGGCTCCCCTCTCGTGGCCTGTAACCAGATATCCGCGGATATGAGTTCTTCAATCCACGGCCCCACCAGTCCCGACTCCTTCCCCGGAGGTGGCTTTCCGTCCCGGGTCCACTGTTGACGGCACCTGGGCCCGATGACGGGCCCTGGAGGCCGACATCGACGAAACACCGCGGGGTCGGAATAGATCCCACCCTCGGAGGTCTGGGCAGCATAGCAGTCCATGGTGGCACGAGGTGGACTCGGGCAGCCCGTGCCGGCTCCCGCGGCCGGCAGCTCTGCGAGGGGGAATGAAGGGGCCCTGGGACACACAAATAAACACACACACAAATAACAGGATCCCCCATATGTTCCCACATGTTCTGGGCTTTTGTCTTCCCCCCCATTCCCAGATTTCCCCATCATTTTGTGTCTGTGTGGTTTTTCCCCTCCTGGGCGCTCTCGTCGCGGCCGCTCTCGTCGCGGCCGCGCACGCGTGGCGCCTCCGCGGGCACTGCCCGCGCGTCCCCTGCGCAGCGCCCCGGCGCGAGAGGGCC
>CAUYUJ010015715.1:932326-945474 GCA_963575745.1 Prorocentrum cordatum
CCCACACGGAACAGTTTGCACCAGACCTGGCAACGGACCAAAAACAGCGGCACGAACCTCGGGCTGACTGAAACTCGCAAGGGTGCAAGCGGCGACGCCGACGCGCCGAAGCCGAGAGTCGCGACTATCTTCGCCACCGCTCGCGCCCCCAAAGACGACAATGGGGTCCTCGGCGGACGCCTGCCCCAGGCCCCCGCTACCATGAAAATCGCCGCTACCATGGTAAACTCTCCCAGACTCACCTGAAGAACGAGGCGGAACTTTGGTCCAAGGAGCAGGAATAACCCCACGGAAAAAAGAAGCAAGGCTCAGAGTCCTGCCCAGAAATCGCTCTCGGGACCAGATGGTCCGACTCCCTATATACTGGGCTGCCTGTGTTACATGGGCATGTCCATCCGCGATGCAGCGGAGTCTCTGGCTCCTCGCCGCAACGCTGGCAGATCTCGCTAACGTCAGCCTTGGTTTCGTCCTTGACCCTGGACGTCGGCCAAGTCCCGCCGACGGCGGTCCACAAGAGTGTCTCGGCGAGCCTGGCCCCAAGCTTGGGCACGTCGCTGAGAGCCTTCAAAACACGCCTGTACGACATGTTGTGGGCACCGCGCTGCAAACCCTCGCCGCAGAAATGCCGACTGGCTGTGGCCCACTGCCGAGCACGAACCGAATCCTCAAACTCCTGGATAAGCCCGCTGATATCCCCAGAACTCGATACAACCTCATCAGGAAACGTCCAGACTGCACCTGGTCCTTCATCATCGGGGGGCGTATGCCATTCGCTCGGGGAGATCGGGTCCCAACCATACTCGAGGAGGTAGGCCACTACTGCTGAAATGGGGCCACGCACTGCTTGGGCTACCTGCCGATGGGCAAGCTGCCGAAATTGTGAAACAACACGAGGCCACGCTGCCCGCACCGCTGGGCGAATAGACGGCTCCTGCATCCATGTGCGAAGCCATAGCTGTAAACACTCCCTTGGAAGCTTGTACCCTGGATCGTGGCCGTCGGCCCTAAGGTCCAAAACCGTGGTAAGGCACCTCCCGCGGGAACCAGACGAGAAGGCATGCCCAAGACGACGCCGACACTGCAAACGAAACTCGCCGAAAGCTCCGTGCACCTGGTGCCCGTGCGCACACGCCGCCTGAGCACCAGCACGCTCGAGCATACCAGTCCGAGCATATTTGCGAGAAGCTCGAGCGAAGCGACGAATACGAACGTTCATGGCCTTTGCCTTCTGACTGCGCTTGGTTCTGGTGGCTCTGGCAATGCGACCTGCGCCGAGATCCACCCCTGAGAGACATGCTTGCTGGCCGTGCTGCAACTTAAATCCCCGACGGCGAAGGCGAGCGACTATAGCCTTGCTGTCGGCGACATTGGAGCACAGGATGATGCTCTTCTCTGAAACTGGCAAGCCCTGGCCTTCCAACTCCGGGCACGTTGAAAGGATCCCACGATGCAGGTTGGCGCAGGCCGCCTTCCTAGAGCCTGGGCAACGCTGGGTGAGATCGTCGATCCATATGCGAAAAGACATATCAGGCGTCGCCCTCGTTATCTTCTGCAAAATAAAATAGACAAGACATCGCCCAAAACGAGTGCCACTCCGAAGCCCCTGGATGATACTCTGCGAAGCCTGGTTTGCCTCTGAATAAGAACCCAACTGAGCCACTGCGCGGGGCGCCAAACACATCTGGAGCCCCAAGAACAGCACCGCAGGGGGGAACCCCAGACGCAACGCGGAGGACGCCAGAGGGCCCCACTGCATCTCATCAGAAAAGCCATGGATGTCGATGGGGCCCTCGCCGAAGGCCGTGCCAAGACGAAACGTCGATTCATCCAGAAGAGCACGTAAAAATGCTTCTCGAAGTGCGGAGTTCCCTGCGACGGCGGCGCCCCAGGCTGGCTCGTTGCCCTGCGACCACGAGCGCACATTGTCCTCACGGGCGAGGGGCCAGGTCCTAGAGAACATGGACATGAGCCCAATCACCCTGTCACCCCCCGTTTTCTTCCCTAACAGCCTCCCCACCACTAAAAGCGTTTGCCACGGCCAAGACAAGCATTCCTCACAGGTATTAAAATGAGCCGTGAGTTCGGCGAGCCCCGCCGGCGGCAATCGCTCCATGTCGAGGGAGGACATTTGGTCCACCCCGAGTCCTGCTTTTGGTTTCATAGTATGCAGGGCTCGCCGAACTCGCTCAGGCTCAAGTGGCCCGAGTTGCTCAACTCGCGCCGCTTCTCGAACACTGGCAAAAATATCTCGCACACGATCGAGGTCGAGAGGTCGTGGCCGCCACAAGGCATGCAACTTATTGGCCTTCTCGTCCACAATATGTAAAGGATGGAATAACACCTGATTGTTGACCACTAGCTCGTCGGGAACTGGGGGCACCTTCTTGAGCGCCTTGTGTAGAATCCCTGGGGCCTCCGAGATAGCAATCCACTCGCGAAGTTCCCGTGGAGAGCATCCCAAGGCACGCCTCCTAGCCCTGCCAGTAACCCTCTTAGCCGTAGTAGCCATAAGGTTAAGCTCCTCCACAGACACACTACTGATCCCAAGAAGTCTGGCCTGCCACTGGCTCCAAGACGAGACATCCCCGTTCAGGAGGCTGGCCAAAGGAACGCGCGCAGCTTCAGGCTGACCGCTGGCGAGAGCGGCGCATGCGATAACTAACTGCTGCTGCTGAATGGGTCCGCTGTCTCGGACTCGGCGCAGGCGCAGCCGACCTAGAACTGTGGCGAGGCGCCCCCACCACGAGGCAACTTGATCATGAAGAGGCTGCTCTCTCACTCTAGCGGATGCCTTGACTTCAGAGACAGTAAACGAAGGCCCCTGACTCCGAGAAACAGCCCCTGGACAGGAAACTTGATGATGCTGAACAATGGCCTGCTCCGAAGTCTGAACCCACGACGCGCGCGTAGCCCCAAGACGTCGTATGTGCGGACCACCCACTGCATGTGCGGCCGAGTTCGCTATGACGGGCCACACGTCCGACTGCTGAGACGACTGAGAGTGCCCGGCCTCGGCCCGGCACGAGTCCCACAGGTCAGGAGGAACCTGGAAGGAAGGAGGGGGGGAGACCGAATCGCTCGCTGCCGAGGGGTCGGGGTTCGAAGCTGGGTCCCAAGACGATCCCGACGAATTTGTATCAGCGACGCTCTGACCTCGAGTGCTGGTCGCTAGGCCAACAGAAGGCCCGAGACGTTCGGGGCCCGCGTCGGCCCCATTGCCGTGGGGATGAGCGGGGCCGTCCGAAGAGGAAATCTAGAACAAGCCGTCGGGGGCGTACAATTCTGAATCGCCGTCCCCGTCCAGAGCAACACTTGACTCGCAGGCAGAGGCAGAGACAATTGTGACTGGTGCCTCCCCAGGGCGCTCGTGGCCCACGCCCGCGGCACTTCCTTGGCTCGGCTCACGCGTCGAAGTAGCCAGGTCGCCGAACATGTCCTCGACTGCCTCCTGCTGCTTGATGCGCGCTGCCAATCTCGCCACAGCCCGCTCTGCCTTGGCTCTGCTGGATTTGGATCCTGGCACAGGTTGAGTTTGCGGCCTCGGAGCCTGAGGAAGACGAGCGGCAACGACAAGTTCTCTGCAGAGGAGTTGGCACCCTGAGCTGCGTAGACGAACCTGCACCCCGCAATGTGGTCTCCAGGGAACCGCCAATACAGCCGTCACCTCCACGATGTAGGGGACGCAGGAGTGGCTCGCCATGAGGTAGTCTAGCATGCCCCCCTTGCCTGGAATACATGCATGCTCCACCCCTGGAGTGAAAATGACGGCGCCGACCTTTTCCACGAAACCGCGGTCGACCAACACACTCGGGTCTAGGTTGGAGTCGCCCACCACGAACCACGGTAAACGTAGCTGCGTGACGAGGACCCCCAACTTGGCGAACCTGAGGAGATTCTTGCCAGTGAGGCCCTCGGAGCTGAAGCCGTAGAAACTGATGGCCACGACCGAGTACCCGTGCATGTGAATGATGCCTGCCGCGAAACCGTCGTTGTATGTAGTGCCTGGGGCATGCAAGTCCTTCATGAACGCGTCGTACTCGCTGAGCCTCTGAAGCTGAAGATGCTGACGACACAGAGTCCATTCGCCTCCTTCGTTGGCTCTGCCCCGTGTGGCCATAGACTGTTCGTTGCCCGTGGGCCTAGCTGGATTGTCGATCATTTTGAAATGAGCTTTTGATGCCTGACCCTTCCAGTGCAACAAATCGCTCGGCGACTCGATGTGAGTCTCAACTAGAAAAACACAGTGAAACGGTGCACATGCTGGTCCAGTGGTGAAGTCCCATGCTTGCCGACCCATGGCGGTGACATTGCCGAAGAGCAAGAATGCGTCCGACTCCATCTTGGACCCTGAAACTCCCTCAACTATGACAGGCTGCAGTACACCACTGTCTTGAGGATCCCCAGGCTGAGGCGTGCTCGTACGACTGAGCCTTGACGAGAGACCTGAACTTGTCGTAAGAGGTGGACTGGTCTCATAAGGCTCACCACCATGACCCGAATGTCACTGTCGCGAGCCCGAGCCCGCTGCAGGCTGCGCCGCCTCGGCCGCGCCTGCTGCAGCCCGCGCGGCCGCCTGCTTGGCCGTGCTGAGCCGCGCTGCCGCTGCCCTGATGCGCTCGTCGCTGCCGTTGCTGCTGTCGGCCTGCGCCGCCGCGGCACCCGCGGCTGAGGCGCCCGCCTGGCCGCCGCCTGGAGCCTCTGCGGCTGGCGTGGCGGCAGCGACGGGCGCCTCGGCTGCCGCTGGGGCCGCTGGCTGCTCGGCCGCGTCACCATCTGCTCCTCGACGCTTCTTGGCCAGGCGATTGGTGATCTGACGCTGGAGCTCCTTGGCCCTGTCCAGCCTGCTGCTCGCGCTCCTCGGCCTTGATGAGGTTCTCACGACATCTTGTGAGAACTGCAATGGCTTGATCGTGCTTCAAAGCCGCGTCGCGCACAACCCCGCTCACTTTGGTCAAGGCGTCCTCCGGGGCCAGGCCCTTGGCCGCGTCCCTGAGCACCTTGATCTGCGACTCGAGCGTGCACTTGAGCAGCGGGTCACCTGCAACCTTCACAGCCTCCTCGAGCACGGAGGTATGATCAGTCTTGACACCAGAAACTCCTGCGCCGCCGTTGGGCCTCTTGCCCTGCTGCTGGCTGTCCGACTTTCCCACATACAACTTGACTCTCCTATTGCACTTGGCACACCATCGATCTAAAGACTCGAGCACATCGTTGTACTGCAGGTCCGTGCCGTGTCGACCCTGGCGTTGGTTCCCGACCCCGCGTGGATCGTTCAACCTTGAACGATCGGCCGTTTCCCAAACGGCAGACCGTTCAACTTGGAGCGATTCCAGGCCGCCGCCGGCGTTCAACCTTGAACGCCGGCGGCGGGGTCGCCGCCGGTCGACACGACGCGAACCTTCCGTATTCGTGTCGCCCGCACCCCTTGCAGGTGCTCCATTGCCTGATACTCATTTGCCCTCTTGGCCACCGAGAAAGACGGCCCCCTAGGAATGGGCTGTGGCATCGGGGCCTCGGTGCCCCCCAAGCGCTACGTGGAAGCGAGGGCCTGACCTCGAGGATCGCCAACATGGGACTCTCGGGCCAGTATGCTTGAGAGGAGGAGGAGGAGGAGAAGGATGAGGATGAGGAGGAGGAGGAAGAGGAGGGAGGAGGAGGAGGAGGAGGAAGAGGAGGAGGATGAGGAGGAGGAGGCCTCGCGGGTGGGGGGGGGCACCACCTCCTGCGAGACCACCTCCTCCTCCTCCTCCTCGTCATCATCACCATCATCAGCAACATCATCATCATCATCATCATCATCATCATCATCATCATCATCATCATCATCATCATCATCATCATCATCTTCATCATCACCATCATCATCCCATCATCATCGCCAACGTCATCATCACCACCCACATCATCAGCATCATCATCACAATCATCATCAGCAGGCCCATCAGACATCATACTCATCATCCTCATCATCACCGCTATCATCATCACCATCATCATCATCATCACCATCGCCATCACAGTTAATCATCATCGACAACTCCATCATCAACATGATCGTCTTACAACTCACAGCTGTCACCATCATAACCAAACTCAGCATCATCATACTCATAATCATCAGCACCATGTTCATTATTGTACGCATCATCAGCATCAGCATCAGCATCGTCATCATTACCATTATCATCGTCGTCATCATCCCCATCACCAGCAGCATCATCATCATCAACATTGTCAGCATCATGTTCATCATCACCTGCATCATCTCCGTCACCAGCATCATCGCCATCATCAGCATCACCATCATCATCGTCATCGCCATCATCATCATCATCAGCATCATCATCATCAACATCATCATCGTCAGCATCATTATCATCGTCATCGTCATCGTCATCGTCATCCTTCTCCTCCTCCTCCCGCCCCCACGCCTCTGCCCCTGGCACTGGTAGGCCCGTGGTCTTCCAGGTCAAGGGTCCTGTTGTGGCCTCCTGAGCCCCCAGGAGGCCATTGAGTCTTCAGAGGATCCCCCGCTGTTGCCGCCGCCGTTGTCATCGGCATCGTCGTCTTCCTCCTTTTCCTCCTCTTCCTCCTCTCCCTCCTCCTGCTACATTCCTCCTTCTCCTCCTGGTCCTCTCTCTCATCCTCCTCCTCGTCCTCCGTAGGATGATGAAAAGCAGGATGCGGCGGAGGCGGGACGAGGATGACAAGAAGAAGGACGAAGACGAGCAGCAGAAGCAGCAGGAGGGGGAACGTGATGATCTGCTGGAGGCATCAAGACATGAGGAGAAGCAGGAAGAGGAAGAGGAGGAGGAGGAGAAGGGGAAGCGAGGAAGGAGGAATGCGGAGGAGGAGGAGGAGGAGGAGGAGGAGGAAGGCGGAAGGGGATGAAGAATAGGAGGAAGGAACCTCCCGACACTTGTGGGGAAGCAGGACACAACATATTGATCACATGTCCTTTTAACCTGATCCTGCCCCTTCTGCTGCTGCTCCTCCTTCTCCTGCCCCCCCGGAGGGAGAGGGAGAGGAAGAGGAGACGGATGGACGAAGGATGCAGGGAGGAGGGGGCAACGGAGGCAGGCAACGACGGAGGGGCTGGCGGAAGGCATGAGGGATGGAGGCAGAGCGTGATAATGCCACTCTGGGGGGGGGGGAACAGGGATGGAGTAGCGTGCAGGACTCGCTGGGATCAGCTGGTGTCAAGGTTCCTGCTTCGGGTGAGCATGAGGGCCCACTTCAAGAAGAGGCTTTCCCTCTTAGTCGTGCGTGCCCCCCTCGTCCTGCGCGTCCTCGTCCTTGCTCTCGTCCCTTCCCCTCGTTGTCCTCCTGTTGGTTGTCCTGCTGGTTGTCATCCTCCTGCCCTGCCTCCTCCCCCTCCTCCTCCTCCTCCTGCTGCTGCTTCTCCTCCTGGTCTGGTCGTATGCACCCAAGTGGAGCGGGGTGCGCCGATACCCGGGGCAAAAGGCAAGCATGGCTCCATCCCCAGTTGGGCTCGGGAAGTGGGGCAGGCTCCTCCTCCTCCTCCTTCTCCTCCTCCTCCTCCCCCTCCGCATTCCTCTTTTCTTATACAAAACTCCTCCCTGTCGCATCTCCAGACGTATCCGTACGGCGAGCCGGGCGCTGCGCCAGAGGCTTCCTCACCATGTATGGTCCTGAAGCTTAACATGTGCAATTCCAAAATGGAGGGTGGGTCGTTTTCAAAATGTGGCTCTCGCATTAGCGCCGCGAGCATTCGTTATTTAAAGTTTGCAACAGCTTCATGGATGGAGGGCGGATGGATCTCAAAATGTGGCTCTCGCGTAAGCGTATATTCGACTTACAAGGTTGCACCAATTCCAAAGACGGAGGCCCCCTTTCAACATGTGGTGTTCGCCTAGCGCCGCGCGACTTCGTCCTGGAAATTTGCAGCATCCTGAAAGACGGAGACTGGCTCCTGGTCAAAATGCGGCTCTCGGCCGTAGCACCGCTCCAATTCGTTTCGAGAAAGTGCAGCAACTTCAAACAATCGTCTTGAGAATGTGCAGCGTCTTGAACCCTCAGCGACGGACTTCTGGACCGATCTACGGATGTCAGGACACAACAATCACGTGGATTCGCGGCGAGGAAGACCCAGGAATAGTGTTTTGGCACGAGGTGGCATTTCTCAGACGGCTGACTTCCAATGGGGCACTGCCCGCCATGAGAATCCGCCGGCCCCGCTTGCCCGGGGTGGAAAGGCGCGCGACGTGATTGGCGATCTCTCTCCCCCCGATCCCCCTCCCCTGGGGCCACGATGCCGTTTGATCGGGGGGGAGAGGGGCCGGGGGAGGGGGGCCGAGCGGGGGAGAGGGGGGCCTCCTGAACGCAACCCCGGGGCCTCTGGAGCCTCTACGGAGCCCCAAGACGGCCTCAGTAGGCCCTAAGCGCAAAGATAGTCCAAGAAAGCGTCGAGATGGCACAAGGTAGTCCCACGGTGATTCAAGCAGGCGTCGAGACGGCCCACGACACGACACGCCCAAGACGGCCACAAAGTACTCCCAGAAGACCGCCGAGAAGACCCCAAGAAACGATAATCGCCACATTCCCTTTGGAAAACGTGCGTTTTCAGCATACGTGCTGCCATGTGCGTGTGGAGAGCGCCGAAGACGGCCAAAGGGGTTCCCAAGATCTTCCCAAGTTCGCCCCAAGACGGCTTACAAGGGTCCGAGACGTTCCCCGAATACCCCCAAAACAGCCCAAGAGACCCCAAAAAGAGGCCCAAGCCGGCCCCAGGGACTCCTAAGACGGAATGCCGCCATGTGACGGGGGGGGATAGGAGGTGGGGGGGTGGGAGGACGAGCTCCCGAACGCAACCCTGGGGCCCCCTGAAGCCTTTCCAAAAGCCCCTCGACGCCTCAAGACGGTCCAAATAAAGCGCCAGGACAATCCAAGAAAGCGTCGACCTGGCCCAAGGTGGTCCCACAATGATCCACTCGGGCTTCAGGACGGCCCATGACGCGCGCAAAACGGCCACATAAGACTCCTGGAGGACCGCCGCGAAGCCCCAACAAACGAAAATCGCCCCCTTGCCCACGGTGAGTTCTATGCGACATTTGGCCAGCCGCTTCCCCCTTTCCTCCTCCTCCTCCTCCTCCTCCTCCTCCTCCTCCTCCTCTTCCTCCTCCTCCCCCTGCTCCTCCTCTTTCTCCGTCTCCTCCTCCTCCTCCTCCGTCTCCTCCTCCTCCTCCTCCTCCTCCTCCTCCTCCTCCTCCTCCTCCTCCCCCTTCCTCCCTCCAGGGGCCTGCCCGCCGCTGGGAGTTTGCACTCAAAGTTCGAAAAAGGTGGGGCATGCCCTGCCTCCGAGGCACCCAGCTTGCCGCCAAGATCAACAGAAGCCACCTGGAGAGTGTCCCCCAAGTGCAGCAACAACCGTCGAAAAAGGCTCCCCCGGAGAGGTTCCCAGGAAGCCCCGCCACGTACCCTAGGTGTCTTTTCTGCATGCCTCGTCGTCGACCTCCTCCTCCGCCTCCTCCTCCTTCTTCTCCTTGCATGTTTGTTGTAATTCTCTTCTAGGAGTCGGCGGAATGGCGTAAGCCACTTGAACAAACTCTTCTGAGGACCCACGAAGAACAGATTGTAGGGAATGCGAATTGAAACATCATTAATGCGTCTTGGGTCTGCACTGTTCGTCCTCCTCCGCCCCCTTTTCCTCTTCCTCCCTCTCCTCCTCCTCCTCCTCCTCCTCCTCCTCCTCCTCCTCCTCTTCCTCCTCTTCCTCCTCTTCCTCCTCCCCCTAATCCTCCTCGTCTTTTCGTCCTGAATCCAGATCCTGAGCGCAAGAAACTCTGTCAGACGTTGCCCGCCCCCCCACCCCAGGGCCGCAAGGGTGAGAGAACAGCATGCGGCAGCAAGGGTCCGCACCCCCCCAGAGTGGACGGCGCAAAGGCCTCTTTCCTGCCCACGGACATGCCCCACAGGCGCTCCCCGTGTCGACGACGGGAGCTTTCACCTGGAAGCGAGCGAAAAGGTCCCCGAACCGTTGGGCTGGGGGCCGCCTTGGAGAGCTCCGCCGAGCGTGGGGAAGGTTTGAGTCCTCCGCGGCGGAGGCTCCCCCTGTGGGATGGGGCTGCGCGACGGCGACCACCACCGCCAACCGCCGTGCCTTCCACGACCTCTACGCTCCTGTTGCTGCTGGTTGCGACGCTTCAGCTACACGTCGTTCATTTCTAATCGTGCTCATTTCTAAATGTTGCTCGTCTCTAATTGTTTCCGGCCCCCCCAGCGGCCAGGAAGAGGCCCAGGATAGGACAATTAGAAATGACGGGATCTTGGCCACCAGAAAAATCAAAAGGAACTCTCGAATAATGAAAAATTAACCATGTGTAGCTCGACGTGGTCGAGATTGTGCCCTAACCGGATGACCATACTTGTGGCTGCGGGCGGCCATCGTGAGCTGCGGGCTGTGCCCTGGCGGTCGACGCGCACCACGCCTCTGCACCGACACTGCGGCGATTGGGCCTGCGGGCCGCGGCCCGGAACGGTACTGAGCTGGTGCCGTGCGCTGGGGTCCGGCGGCCCACCGCAAGAATCCTCCTCCTCCTCCCCCTCCTTCCTTCTCCCTCCTCCTCCTCCTCCTCCTCCTCCTCCTCCTCCCTCCACCTGCTCCTCTGCCTCCTCCTCCTCCTCCTCCTCCTCCTCCTCCTCCTGGGCCCGAGCGGTGCAGGCACGAGTTGGATGTTCGTTTCCGGTTCAGCACCGTACCCCGTGTGGACTGGAGGCGGAGCGGCAGCCGGAGTGTCGAGGGCAGGCGAAGCGAGGGGAGGGTGGCGGGTGACAGAAGAAAGGGGTCACATAGCGACCAGCTTGGAAGTCCCTCCTGTCCCCCCATGCTGCACCCAGCCGCCCCCACCGCCACAAGAGTGTGCAGGTGTAGGTTAGCGGGGTGACAAGTGGGCGGGTCGGTCAAGGGGCAAGTGAGCCGCCGGAGGGGAGGTGAAGGTTGGGCGAGGTGGCTCTCGGTTCCCCTACCTCTGGCCACTGATTTGCAAAAGCGGCGGCTCACCGCCTCGTTCGTCGTGGAGGCCGTCGGGTGGGGGGCGCGGGGCCGTCGGTCAGGGCAGCGGGGTCGCGGTGGCCTTCGTGGGGGCCGTGGGGGGGTTGGTGGCGCAGGGGCGGCGCAGGGGGTCGTGGCGCACCGGTACGGCGCGGCGGGGCAGGGTGGGTTCGACGTGTCGGAGTCGTCCGAAGTGGCGTCCTCGTGCTCCTCAGGGCTGGTCTCCCCTGGAGGGCCAGCGTTGTCTTCGTAGTCGTGCTCGTGGGGGGCGTCCGCGATGCTGTCGCGGCGGCCGTCGAAGGGGCTGCGGCGGTAGCCGCGGCCGTCTTCGCGCCCGCCTCGGCCGTCGCCGTCGCGGGGGTCGTGGCGGGGATCTGTCGCGGGGGTCACCGTCGCGGAGGTCATCGCCCGCAAGCTGTGGTAGAGGGCGTCCTGGTGGGCCCTCGCGGGGTCGCGGGGCAGGGGGTCGTCGGTTCGGTTGTCCTGTCGTCCGCCCAGCAGCCCGCCAGGGAAGCGCTGTCCGCGTAGCCGAGGGAGGCCGTCGCAGGGTTCGTCGCGGGGGCAGTCGTCGGGGTAACCGCGGGGGGCTGTCGTGGGTGCGGGAGTTCGTCGTCACGGTGGGTTGTGGGGGTCCGCCGTGGGGGCGGCCGTGTGGGTCCGTCGTCGTGTGGGTCCGCCCGCCGTGGGGGTCTGTCGCGGGGTCCGTCGCAGGGGCCGTCGTGGGGGGGCGTCTTGGGGGTGCTCGGCTGTACCTGTGACCGCTCCCCCGGGTGTGCCCCCGCGGGCTCCCTTTCAGGGCACGCGGCCACGCGAGATGCTGCCGAGGTGCCAGCGGCGCAGGCCGCGGGCTCGCCGGCCGCCCCAGATGGCCGCTTCAAGGGCATGCCCCCCCGCGGCTCTATCTCGGGGCATGCGGCCACTCGGGGCACCGCCGTCGCGCTGGCCGTCGGGTGGGGGGTTCGCGGAGGCCGTCGTGGGGCTGTCGCGGGCGTCGTCGTGGGGGGTGGGGGCAGGCGTAAGCTGAGGCCGTCGTGGGAGGCCGTCGTGGTGGTGGCTCGTGGGAGCCGTCGTGGTGGTGGGTCGCGGGCGCCGCCGGGTTTGGGGGGCGCCGTCAGGGTCGCCGGGCAGGGGGCGCAGTAAGCTGGGTAGTGGCCCGCAGGGGTGTGGCGGGGCAGCAGGAGGCCCTCGTTGTCGCCGTGGGTGGCGCTGGCGTCGGTGGACCAGTAGCTGGGCGGCCCGGCCATCGCGAAGACGCTGTGGGAAGGGTTGTGGTTGCCATGCTCGGTCCTCTGTGGGGACCGAGATGGCAATTCACTTGCAGGTCCTGAGTTCTGCCTTGCTGGCCGCAACCTCGGCGGCGATCAGGCGTCGGCGCCTCGCGACGCGGCGGGCGCAGTATGCCCGAGTGAAGCGGCGTCCCGCGCTCGCTGGGAGCCCTAGGGCCGGCCGGATGTTGGGCAGTCCCTCCCTTTTCTCCTCCTCGTCCTCCTCTTCCTCCTCCTCCTCCTCCTCCTCCTCTCCTCCTCCTCCTCCCTCCCCTCCTCCTCCTCCTCCTCCTCCTCCTCCTCCCCCGCCCCCTCCCCCTCCTCCTCCTCCTCCTCCTCCTCTCTCCTCCTCCTCCCTCCTCCTCCTCCTCCTCCTCCTCCTCCTCCTCCTCCTCCTCCTCCTCCTCCTCCTCCCTCCCCCCTCCTCTGCCTCCTTCCTCTCCTCCTCCCTCCTCCTTTCCTCCCTTTCCTCCCTTTCCTCCCTTTCCTCCCTTTCCTCCCATTCCTTCCCTTTCCTCCCTTTCCTCCCTTTCCTCCCTTTCCTCCCTTTCCTTCTCCCTTTCCTCCTCCCTTTCCTCCTCCTCCTCCTCCTCCTCCTCCTCCGCCTCCTCCTCCTCCTCCTCCTCCTCCTCCTGCCCTGCTCCTGCTGCCCTGCTCCTCCTCCTCCTCCTCCTCCTCCCTCCTCCTCCTCCTCCTCCTCCTCCTCCTCGTCCTCCTCCTCCTCTCTTCCTCCTCCCCCCATCCTCCACCTATTCCTCCTCTTCTTCTTCGTCTTCTGATTATTATTCTTATTATTATTCTTAGTTGTCGTCTTCTTCCTCTTCTTAGTATGATTATCATTGTTATGATTATTCGTCTTCTGATTTTCATCT
>CAUYUJ010015715.1:950574-1000574 GCA_963575745.1 Prorocentrum cordatum
GCGAGCTTCGGACCCCATCTGCTCGAACCCCGTCTGTGGGGAAACTAGAAGGTACCGATACCGCTACTCCCCAGACCGCTCCGGGGTGCGTTGTGGTCAGGGTTTCGAGGCGAATCCAGCGGTGGTGACGAGGGCCTCCCAGGAGGCCCAAAAAGGCGAAAACGAGCCAGGGGTAGCAGCATTGGTATCTCTTCCTCCTCTGACGGACGTGGGCCCCGACCCGTCAGTTTGAGACGAGGCCAAGACGATTACACATTTGGGTGAGGATACATCGAGAATATCTGAGATCCGTCGGCTCTACAGGATGACTCGGGCGCCGCGGTCTTTTCAGAGCGTTCCGGAAAGCTCCGAGAGCGATCCGAGACGCTCTGAACATATTCATCCTCGTCCTGGCCTCGTCCGACAGCGGTGAGGGGCAACGATAGGGAGGGACTGGCATAGGGGGAGAAACATCGACCTGGAATCGGCGATACGTCGCAGATAGATCAGCGATAGGCCCACGATAGCAAATGCGACCGTTCCTGGGCGGGGTGGGGCTATTGGGCCCCTATCGCCGATCAATGGGCGATTCGGGGTCGATGCATCCCCCTGTGCCTATCCTTCGCTCGCTAGGGACTGGTTCCCTCCAAAACGATTAAAACACTTCCAAAACCCTCCGGAAAGCCTCCAGGAAACTTTCCCAGAGGGTTCTCGGAGGGCCCAAGGAGGGGATTCGGTTGTTTTGAAAACCAACTCCTGGCGAACCCTGGATTGCCCTGTCGTTGCCCCCCTGCGGTGCGCAGAGTGGCCCCCAGACCGGCTCCCAGACCTGGGCCCGCCGCAGACTGGCTCCCACTGAGAGCCCGGGCCGGCGGTCGGGGGCCCCGAGCGGGGGTCGGCCCGCGTGGCTCCCGACACCCGCGCCAGCCAGAGCTGGCAGCACGCACAAGGGGGCCACGCGCAGAGGAGGAGGAGGAGGAGGAGGACGAGGAGGAGGAGGATGATGAGGAGGAGAAGGAGGAGAAGGAGGAGGAGGAGGAGGAAGAGTTTATCCAGGCGCGGCTGAAAGCGTGCAAGCGGGGCTGGCTACGCAGACAGACTCAGGCGAGAGCCTGACAGGAAAAGCCTCGGGCACATCGCACAGGAGTGCCGCGCGAGAAAGGCACAGGAGGCTAGCCCGACACGGCGCATTCGTCCTCGACCACGACCAGGCCCCTGTGCGTCGAGGACATATTCACCGAATGGGCGAGGCCTCAGCTGTCCCTGCACAGACGACAGCAGCGGCTGCCCAGTACGAGGGCGCAAGCCCTCCCAGAGACGGTCTAAACGAGTGCGCGTTTTGGGGGGCACTCCACCGTGGCAGGGGAGCGCCAGGAGCTGCGCGTGATCGCTGGAGTGCGCACCGCAGCGGGCGCAGAAGACGAACTGGCCAACGTGCCAGACGCGGTGGCCCCCTCCAGGGGCGCACACAGCTGGGACGAAGGCGCCCCGTTGCCGAGCGACGCGGAAGCACCTGGCGCACCTGAAGCCCGCGGGAGACAGCACGGGCAAGTGGGCATCAGGGGGCGGCCCCGTGTCCGCCGTGAGGGCTGGCGTCGGCCCCCGTCGCTTGGCCCGCCGCAGCTGTCCGTGGCGCGGCGCCTGCTGCGACTTGGAGCCGGCAGCCTGCATTGTCCTGGCAAGGAACTTGTCCACGAAGGCGACCAGCTTAAAGGAGCGCTGCACACGCTGGCTGGCATCGGCATCCTTGGGATGGAGGGAGGCGCCCACACGGGCGCCAGCATCAGCGCGGCGGTTCCCCCACCTCGCGACAGCGCCCAGCTCCTGCTCGCCATCGTGACGGTGGCGGGCATGGCCTGTCACCTTCCGCACTTCCCCCCCCACGGTCGCCCACGCGATCCTATATCTGAGACCGCACGTCAGCGCCCTCGCACATGGCTCCCGTGGTCTCGAAACGGCCACGCTGGAAGCTTGAGACCACCCAATCGCAGTCCGAATGGTAACGACATGGGCCCAGCCCAGCGCGCGTGAGCTACACGAGCAGGCCACATGCCTCGGCCAGGTCCGACGCTTGGTGCGGGCCGCCAGGCAGCACGCCGCGCAGGGGACGCCAGGGGGCCCCCACTGTCGTCGACCTGCACGACACACAAGCCCGCGCGTAGGAGACGCATATCGCCCTGTACAAGCGACGCGCACGAGCCGTCGCCGAAGGCCTCGCCTTCGAAATGGCAGTCCAGCGGACGCACGAGCCAGCGGACGAGTAGGGGGGGGGAGTGGCCGATCACACGGACAGAGGGGGGGAGGTCATCCAGGCGGCCGAGCCCTCACCCGCAATCCAGGCGGCGAGGGTGCCAGGACAACAGCCACACAGGGGGCACGACGGATCGGTCGACAGATCGTGCTTGTACTTGCGAGCCTGATCCCAGATACCATTCGCTGCAATCGCTCGGGGGCTGGCCTGATACTGGATGCCCCAGTCAGGCCCGCGCGCTCCATTGCACAGCTTGCGGATGGATGACAATTGCGGCCTTTGTGAGAGGCTCGACATGTAGTATGTAGTCGCAGCTTTGGCGGGCAGGATCCATCAGCCAATCCTCGATCGCGAGGCGAGCAACGTGCAGCGCAGAGCGAGGGCGCATACGAGCGAGATCAATCTTATGACCACCCTGAGTTAGAAGCACGCACACTCCTGGTCCGAGCCTCCCACCTATGCGACGGCAGCTGGCGACGGCAGCCGAAACTGGACCTTTGACCAGGGGCCAGTCGCTTTTGGAGGGGTCGGCCATGAAAGCGGCCTCAGAGGCAAACATCAATCGAGCAATCGAAGCCCAAGGTATCCACGAGGACCAAATCGCCTGGGCAAGCATGCGAATGGGCCCCGCAGTGCAAGCGTAGGCGGGGCCCCCGGTCCACGGAGAAGCGGGGGGGAGGTGGGGGTCGACACCGGGGGGGCGACGGGCTGCGTGCACATGCAAGGCGGAGTGCGCTGCACGTCTCATCGGTTCGATCCCGCTCCAAGCCCTCCTTGTCGCCCCCACTCCCAAGGTGCCCGCTGGGGTCAGTCCGAGGCGCGGATCACGCGAACGCGCGCAGCACGGCGTAGCACGGTAGCAGTGCGCTTGGCCCGCGTGCTCGCTCCAGCCCGGCGCCCGCTGGCGAAATCTGCGCCCAGGCTGCGCGCCGAGATCCTGAACTTGCCGCGGAGGGGGCGGCATCGCCGCATGACCTCGCGGCCGCAGGCAAACATGTTGGCCAGCGCCACGCCCTTGCCGCCGTTGGCGACAAGCCCGTCCGCCGTCAGGGCGCCTCGGATCCGTCTGTAGGCCGAGCTGACGTTCGCCGCCACCAGCCTGGGGTGCCCGACCTTGCCGAGCTGGACGTCGCCCACGGTGCCCCCCGGGTCTACGGCGCCGAGGACCACTATCTCGTCGAGCCGTGACACAAGAAAGATGCGCATGCAGATGTCCGCGAAGCTGCAGCCTGCCACCACGCCCCGCTGCGGGACGCACCAGCCCATCGCCGCGCCGTCCTCGGTGACGAGCCTCGGCAGGGCGTAGAGCCTGATGAGCAGCCGCGTCAGCATCATGTCGAAGCCCAGTGCACGGGCTCGGACGACCAGCAGCGCACACGGGACGTGCTCGTAAGCCTTGGAGAGGTCCATGAGCACGGAGCAGGCTGCCTGCTTGCGGTGCGTCGCGACCTCAGCATTGGCCGCCTGGATCCACGCGCGCGTCTCGCAGCTGCGACCCGACGTGCCGTAGATGTAGTCCCGCTGGTGGTCGCTGGGCCAGCGTGCGCCGACTGTGCCGCGCGCCCAGCGTGCGAAGGGGCGCAGCGCTCCCGCGAAGAGCCCAATGGTACGGACTCCCGACTCGGCCTTTGGGATCTGCGCCATCTGCAGCACCGCCAGCGCCTTGGGGACATAGTCGAGGGTCAGCATGCGCCTCCAGACGGTGGCGAAGGCGTCCAGCGCGCCGTCGGACAGGAAGGTGACGTGTCGAGGGTGGAACGCATCACCTCCCAACCCCATGACGCGCGGGGAAGAGTGGCCCACCTTGCGCAGATCGTCGGGCGTCGGCAGCGGAGGGCCGTCGCCCAACTCCGATGGCCAGCTGACAGCGTCCAGCCCAGCACCCTCGCCCCACAGGGCGTGCCATGGCCGGATGGCCGCGGTGGCCACCACCTGCACAGTCTGCAGGCCCATCGCAGGCGACCAACGGACAGCTGCCCATGGGGCGGGCTCGCGGATCCAGCGGAAAGCCCTGCGCAGGCCATCGGCGGCAGTGGCGTCGCGCGCCCAGTCGAGCCAGGACCGCCGCGTCCTGCCGCCGCCAAGGCCTGTCGCCGAAGCAAGGCCAGCAGCTCATCACATTCATCATCAGGAAGACGGTGTAGACGCCTCGCCAGCCGCCGCCAGGTGCGCCACACCGCAGGTTCGCCGCCAGGGACGGGCGGCTTGAAGCGCAGGGGCTTCACCTGCAGGCGCCGCGCATGGGCGGCCTGCCCCGCCGCCTGCGGCAGCCGCCGCTCCTGCGCCCGATCGCCCAGCCAGCCCCAATGTGCATCCGATGGGGTCTGGCTTAGCCGTGGGCTGCCAGCTGCTGGAGCGGTGGCGGTCCAGCTGGGTCTGGACAAGGCGCGGGACATCGCTCCGGCCGCAGAACCTGCTTGCCTCGCGGGTGCCATCCAGGTCGAAGTGCTGCAGCAGCTCGCCTTCGTATGTTTCCAGGGCCCTGTCGCGGGCTGCCTCCAAGCCTGCTGCCGTGGTCACCGTGGCCAGGTCGCCGTGGACGTCGGTCCAGTCAGGGCCTGGAAGCCGAGGCCCAATGAAGGCCCGGGCTGGGGAAGCTCGGGCCTTATGCGCGCGCGTCGCCAGGCCGCCTGGCTTCGGCAAGGCCAGCTGCAGCAGCGCTGCACGGCGCGTCCGCGCATCGAAGCGGTCGCAACGGCTGGTGCCCTTGATGGGGCGTGTCCGCGCCCACGCAGAAGTAGTCCAGCTCCCTCGCAGATGTAGCCGCGATGCGCGTGGCCTCCCCCGAACAGGCCAAGCGCGCCAAGCGCGGGGAGCAGGTGGGCCTCGACCACGACCTCGGGCAGCATATTCCAGTCGGCCCCCACGACAAAGGGGCGGTGCATGGCCCTGACGACCGAGCCCAAATTGGTAATGAGTTCCAAGTTGAAGCCTCTCAGGTCCTGGTTGGTGTGGAAATGCGCCGAGATCAATAAGGCGCCCGCAGTCGAACCCAACGATGTCATCCAAAAAAACCCCAGCGGGCAGAATAACGAATCGAAGTGCGGTCGTCACTGCATTCGCGCGCTTCATGCGCACCCGCGGGCGCACCAAAATTCCAACTCCTGAGGATACTCCACCATTGTCCGTCGCAATCGCGGGGGCGAGGTCGGCCGCCCACACCGCTCGCTTGGCAGCTCGAACGGCCGCTGCCGGCCGTAGGTCGTCGACCAGGCGATGCTCTTGGATGGGGGTGGCCTGTGCCTCGTCGTCGACGTTGCCCCCCTCCAGCTGCGCCAGGCAGGCGCCCCAGCACGTGATATTCACCGTCATGGCGGCCAGGGTGCCGCCATCTCTCTCGTAGCTGCGCGGCCGCAGAGATGCCGACTGCCTCGGCCCAGCGCCCGCCGCTGCTGGGCAGCCGGGTTCGCGCCTCACGCAGAAGGACTCGCCGACCTACGGGTCCGCGCCTCCCCCAGGGAGGGGCACCCCGTCACCCGCAGCGTTGGCCACCTCTAGGCATCTGGGCCCACGCCTCACGTTGACGGACGCACCTACCGACGGGCCCACGCCTCCCGCAGGGAGGGACTCACCGTCACCCAGGGTAGCCGAGGGCCCAGCGCAGCGCGCAGCAGCCAACGCTCCCTGCCCATTATCTGCTCTCTGGAGGCCGACCTCCCGAGGCGGCTCAACCTCCAGTGAGGGCCACGCGCCGCGGGGACCCCGAGGCGGCTCGACCTCCGAAGAGGGCCGCGCGATGCGGGGATGAGAAGGCGGGAAGGGGTCTGCCCAAGCAGATGCCAAAGAGCGGGACGTTGACACAGAAGAGCTCGCACATGGCCCTGACCCTCTTCGTTCCCCCCCTCGCATTGACAGCTGGTGAGGGGGGGCGAGGGGGGGGCGACCTCGTGGTAGATGGCCACTCGACGTCGTAGCACTCCTCGGAGTAGCCGAAAGCCGGCGTGTTGCCGTAGTTGTAGTCGTCGTTGTAGCTGGCCTCGCACGCCGCTGAGTAGCCGCCCAGCCCGCAATAGCTCATGTGGTTCTAGCCGCAGCAGTCGCCCAGGGACCCCCGGTCCCTGATCATGTCCGCCGCGCGCTTCGCGAGGAGCATGGCAGGCGCCGTCGCCCGACGACGGAGGCCTCGCCGAGCGTGGCGCGCCTGCGGCGCTCGCAGCTCAGGCCGAGATGCCGCCGCCGCGCCCGAGGCCCTTGGCGCCAGCCGCGGGGGTGCCTGCCTGGCCTGGCGGTCCGCCCGCGGCCTTCCCCGCTGCTGCCAATCGAGCTCGGCCCTGCTCCATGGCGTCAGGGGCAGGCGTTGGCGTGGCGGCCGTGCTGGGGGCCGCCGCCGCGGGCGCCCGTGGCGTCGCGGCGGCGGCTGGCGGGGGTGCCCGCGCCGCCGCGGGCGCCTGTGGCGTCGCGGCGGCGGCTGCAGCCGTTGCTGCAGGTGCCCGCTCGGCAGCAGCCCCTCCGTCCTCGGTGGCTTCCGCGGTCCTGCGCTTCTTCGTCCTGAGGCGGTCCCGCTGCGCTCGGCGCGCCTCCTCGAGCTCATGTGCGGAGGCCTTGAACTGGCCGAAGGCCTCGCGCACCATGCTGCCGAACTTGTCCTGCAGCTCCTGTCGGCGCCTCTGGGCCTCCTGGCGGTCGCTCTCCTCGACCTTGAAGCCGTCCAGCTCCCCCAAGCCGAAGAGGCCTTCGACGTCCAACGCCCAAGCCGTCTCGCCAGCCAGGACAACGGAAATGCTGAGGCGCGGCGCGGCGGCGGCGCCTGGCGAAGGCTGGGGCGCCACAGACGTAGCCAACGCATGCACCGCGGCCGTGTACGCCTGGGTGGCGCGATCAAGGACCTCGGAGCGCTCGCCCACGCGGGCCTTGGCTTCGTCCAGCTGCCGCTGCTCCAGCGTGCTTCCTGGAGCGCCTCCGCCGCTGCCTCCTTGGCCTTGCATGCTTCGTCCACGGAAAAGGGCCTGGCCACGCGTTGAGCCCTGACCTCATCCAACTTCGCCTGGTACTTAGCGACCTCGGGCCCGTCGCCGCTGAGGCAGAGCAGCTCCACCAGCTGGACGAGCTGTGACTCCTCTGGGTCCTCGTCCGCTGGCACGAGGGCGAGGGCGCTGGAGAAGCGCACTCGGCGGCTGCCTGCGCTTCGGCTCCCAGACGCCGAGCGTGCGCTGGCCGAGGCACCACCTGTCGCCTCGCGCCAGGGTGGGCAGCCACGGCCGCCGTCACGGTCGCGGCTCGGTGGGCGTCTCTGGACCCGATGTGCGCCGCCGCCGCCGCCACCACCAGTAGGACGAGCCTGGACGAGGACCAGCGGCTTCGTGCAGGGGCCGCACCAGGTCCACCACCCCTCGTTCTTGCGGCAGCCGCAGTGCTGGCACGCCAAAGGGCGTGGTGCGCCCCCGCGCCCCGCCTGTGCCCCTGCTGCCGCATGCATCGGTGGCGCGCTGCCGTGATGCACGGCGAGACGCGCGACGTCGCGTTGATGTTGGAGTCGCCCCCGCGCCTGCGAACGCAGTCGGCGCAGACGGCGGTGCCACGCTGGCGACCCCGACCGCCCCCTGCAGTCGGAGTCCGCCGTCGGTCGCGCCCGACCCTCAGGCGGCGCTGGCGGCTACCGCGCGCGGGCCCCCGTGCCCGCCGCGGGGCAAAATGGCTATGGCCTGCCGCGAGCCACCGAGGAGGAGGAGGAGGATGCTGATGCTGATGCTGATGCTGATGCTGATGCTGATGCTGATGCTGATGCTGATGCTGATGATGATGATGACGATGATGGTGATGGTGATGCTGATGCTGATGATGATGATGATGATGATGATGATGATGATGATGATGATGATAATGATGATGATGATGATGATGCTGATGATGATGATGATGGTGATGATGATGATGATTATGGTGATGATGATGATGATGATGATGATACATGACTCGGCCTGGAAGAAGAGAGACGAGACGAGGGCAAGCGGGCAAGACAGCGAGAAGAGGACAAAGAGTCAGGTCTCCCCACCCAGGCCTCGTATGCCTCGCACAACAGCACGGGCGCCTGCACACCGTACCGCTTGGGCACGAAGGCGGGCGGCAAGGGCACGACGCGCGGACCTGGGCCCATACGAACCTGAGGCCCGTTGGGAGTTAAAGGTCGCGTGGAGCCCATCGATGGCTAATGCTATGCAAACTAGACTATCAGAGTCGACAATGGGAAGGAGGCCGAGGACAAACGAAGGGACAGGGTCGGCACCCCAATCAGGAGGGAGCTGGGGAAGACACTCACGGACACAGGGGAGCAGCATGGGGCAGGAAATGTAATGAAGGAGATCATCACCTCCAACTGCAGAGCAACCATATCTACAACTCCCACGATGAGATGAGGAGGAGGATGAAGAGGAGGAGGAGGAGGAGGAGGAGGAGGAGGAGGGATGATGATGATGATGGTGGTGATGATGATGATGATGATGATGATGATGCTGATGATGATGATGATGATGATGATGATGATGATGCTGATGCTGATGCTGATGCTGATGATGATGATGATGATGATGATGATGATGATCATCATCATCATCATCATCATCATCATCATCATCATCATCATCATCATGCTGAGGAGGAGGAGGAGGATGGGGCGGAGGAGGAGGGGGGAGGAGTAGAGGGACGAGGACGAGGAAGAGCAACGAGTCGGCTACAATTCCCCACCAGGGCTCGTTTCGATTCGATTCCTCCGACTCGATTCGATTCGACTTCCATGGTTTCCGATTCTGATTCCATTCGACTTCGGACTCCGATTTGGGGTCCGATCTCTCACTGGTGGCCCACTAGCCTGCGAATCTCTGCCGGATCGAAATTTCCCGATGTGGGCGCCGATTTCCGCCGATCCCGTTCATTCCGATCGCCGATCCGGCTCATCGATTCGGGGGGCAGGCTTCTCAGAAGCAGGCTGCTTCTAAGAAGCCCTCCCTCCTCCCCCTGCTCCCCTCTGCGCGTGGCTGACAGAGGGCACTGGGCGGACCCCCGTGAGCGCTGGCCCCCGTTGCGTGGGCCCCGACCCCTTGAGCAGGGAACGACCGTCTCGCCATTCCTGTAGGCCTACCACGACACTGCTGCCGACAAACAACGTAGAAAACGAAACGGATTGGTTGAGACAAGACGGACTGAGATTATCCAAGACATGTTCCGTGCAAGCCACAAGAAGGCTCTCAGAACAATACTGTTTTGGCGTCCTCCTTCCTCTCCCCTTCTCTTCTTCCTCGTCCCTCCTGCTCCTTTTCCTCTCCACGCAACTCACGCGCGCCAGGCTTCTTAGCTGCTTGGAAGCACCACTGCTTCTTAGAAGGCCCTACACCTACAGATCAGGACCGCGCCTTCGAGGAAGCACGGGTGCTTGTAAGAAGCTGTCCCACATCCTGCTCGTCCTGTTTCCTGTTTCCTGGTGGCATGAAGGTGCCTCGCACGCTTCCGCTTCCCACAGGGAGGCAGGTTGGCCACCCATGGGGGAGTAGAAATAAAGGTAGGAGATTCTGAACAAGAAGTCCCGCTCCTCCTCCTTCTCCTCCTCCTCCTCCTCCTCCTCCTCCTCCTCCTGTGCGCGCAGCTCCCATTTTTCCCGCTTGCGCATATTCTGCGCAAGCGAAAACATGAGAGGTCATTAACGCGCAGTGGTCTTTCTGTTAGGGTCGCAGGACGGCCATGACACGCGCCCGCGGATCATAGAACATCAGCGCCACGAAAAAGGATGGGCGGGAGGGATAGGATGCAAGATGAGGCCCGAGCGCATCGCTCCCGAGATCCGACGCCGCGAGGAAATCGCACCATCGCAAAACGTCACGACCGGAGCCCCGGATCCGATCTTCCTGCGTTCTTCTTCGGGCCGGCTCATCCTGTGAGGCTCCCGGGGCCCGCAGCGGGGCGACCACGCGCGCTGTGCAAGAATCCCAAACACATCTGGCCGCTTCACTATTTTTGGTGCACGTGCCCCAGAGGTCTGGACCCCTCCCTCCTCCTCCTCCTCCTCCTCCTCCTCCTCCTCCTCCTCCTCCTCCTCTTCCTCCGCCCTCCTCCTCCTCCTCCTCCTCCTCCTCCTCCTCCTCCTCCTCCTCTTCCCTGGTCGTGTTCTCGCGGTCCCGAGGCCCGGCGAGGGACCCCGTAGGCCGAAAGTAGCCCCAGACCCGCCGCGCCGATTTTTTGTTGTTGGGGGAGCGTCGGATCCCTGGGATTGCAGCGCCAGCATCTCAGGTTACCCCCCATCTGCGGTTGGCTGAGAGGACAGGAGAACCCAGAATCGAATCGATAAGTCGGATCGGCGATCGAAATGAACCAGATCGGCGGAAATCGGAATCCAAATCGGGAAACATCGAATCGGCAGAAATCGGCAGGCTACTAGGCAACCACTGCGAAATCTGAGCCCAAATCGGAATCCGAAGCCGAATCGCATCGGAGGCATCGAGACGAACCCTCGAGGGGAATCCCTCCTGCGTGTAGCCGACTCGTTGCTCCTCCTCGTCCTCGTCCTCGTCCTCCTCCTCCCCCTCCTCCTCCTCCTCCTCCGCCACTTCCTCCTCCTCTTGCTCCACTTGCTCCTCCTCCTCCTCCTTCTCCTCCTCCTGCTCCTCCTGCTCCTGCTCCTCCTCCTCTCCTCCTCCTCCTCCTCCTCCCTCCTCCTCCTCCACCTCCCTCCCCCTCCCCTCCTCCTCCTCCTCCTTCTCCTCCTCCTCCTCCTCCCTCCTCCTTCTCCTCCTCCTCCTCCTCCTCTCTCCTCCTCTCCCCCTCCCTCCCTCCCTCCCTCCCCTCCCTCCCTCCCTTCCTCCCTCCCTCCCTCCCTCCCTCCCTCCCTCCCCCCTCCCTCCTCCTCTCCTCCTCCTCCTCCTCCTCCTCCTCCTTCCTCCTCCTCCTCCTCCTCTCCTCCTCCTCCTCCTCCTCCTCCTCCTCCTCCTCCTCCTCCCCTCCTCCTCCTCCTCCTCCTCCTCCTCCTCCTCACCTCCCTCCCCTCCCCTCTCCTCCTCCTCCTCCTCCTTCTCCTCCTCCTCCTCCTCTCCTCCTCCTGTCCTCCCTCCTACTCCTCCCTCCCTCCCTCCCTCCCTCCCTCCCTCCTCCCTCCCTCCCTCCCTCCCTCCCCTCCCTCCCTCCCTCCCCCTCTCCCTCCTCCTCCTCCCCTCCCTCCTCCTCCTCCTCCTCCCCTCCTTCCTCCCCCTCCCTCCTCCTCTCCTCCTCTCCTCTCCCCTCCTCCTCCTCTCCTCTCCCCTCCTCCGCCCTCCTCCTCCTCCTCCTCCGCCCTCCTCCTCCTCCTCCTCCTCCTCCTCCTCTAGTTCCTCTAGTTCCTACCAGAAGGCGGTCCGCTCTGCAAACCAGCCTCGGCCCCAAACGGGGATCAAACACTCCACGGCAGACCCAGGACCCGCCAGGCAGGAGACCTGGCGCGGGGGCCCCTTGGAGTCCGAACAAAACCAAAATTAAACCCTCCTCGCTGCCGCCCTCGAGACTGGGAACGGGGCCGCTCCCCAGCGGCAGCCACTCTGGGGTTCCCGCCCCGCCCTGAACCGCTCGAGGGCGCGGCGGGCCAGGCGAGCCGCATCATGGCCCTTGCTGACCAACGGGACGCAGGGGTCGGCCAAGAACATTGCTTGGCGACTCCCGTGGGCCCCGCATGTTCGACAAAACACGATGCAGCCACCCGTCTGGTGGCCGCACCAGGCCACTGCTTGCACGGCGGCGGCGTTCAGGCGGCGGCTCAGCTCACTCAGCTGCTCCTGCCTGGGGTGGAGCCTGGCGCCCTCCTTCGCCCTCAGGTCTGCCTCCCTGTTGCCCGCGTATGCCTGCCATGGCACCTCTGCCACACAGGCCCTGGCCCACGAAGCGTGCGACGGCAGCCACGTCAAGGTGAGGAAGCCAGGGCCGAGGTCGTCGAGCCGCTGCCAGACCCGTCTCCAAAGGTCCGCATACTTGTGGCCTGGGCCGCAGCAGCGTTCACGGCCCGCCTCTAAGTCGTCTTTGATCCCCTTGCGGTCCGTGTAGACCGTGATGGGCGATGGGCCGACCTCCTCCGAAACATTGCGCAGCGCGTAGAGCTCAGCATAGCCGATCTCCTGGACCCAGCCTGGCGTGAGCCCGAGGAGGCCGCCGACGGTGTTCCCGACGTCGTCTACCGCCACGGCTGCCCATCCCGTGCGCGTCAGGCACGGGGCCTCGGGGTACATCGCGGACCCGTCGATGCAGTTGACACCTTCGCGGAGGCCGTGCCTCGCGCTGCCTGCGCGATGGCAGAGCTCGTCCATGCCTGGGGGCGGGGCTTGGTCCAGCCCGTGGTGGACAGGGCCCCTGACCAGGCCCAGGTCGTCCTGCGGCGCCCTCCTGCCTGCATCGGCGATCTCCTGGAAACCCAGGTCGCGCGCCCAGCAGGCGATGGCGGGCCATGCGAGCAGACTGTGGTGCGCCGTGCCTGGTGCTTCTCCGCACCACTGGCACAGCGGGCTGAGCTCTGCCCTCTCAACGTACAGGTCGGACTGCGTGACGAGCCCTCCTGCCATATGTGCCTCTCCCAGCGCTGCCTCCTGTACCTTGCCTGCGCGCCGCAGGCTCGGCGGGCGGCCCTGGAGATGTTCGAACCCCTCGTGGCTCGCAATCTTCAGCATGAGGTGACGGTGGACCCCATTCTCGACCAGGCTGGCTACCATCCGCGGGCTGTGCAGCTGCAAGTCGATGATCTGCCCGCGGTTGTCCCTCCAGCAGTGCCAATTCAACAGCCCACAGCCGATGCGCTCCCGCGAGAGGCGGGCCGCCCCAGCTGGCCCAGTGACCTCGCCCCAGTCGTCTGGTCTGCGCTCCAGCACCTGCTTGAAGACCGCAGGGGGCCTCGCGCCCAGGAAGACGGCTCGCGCCCAAGCCCTCAGCGGTAGGACGTGCGCCGCGTAGGCGGGGTCGTGCTTCCAGTCCTTGCCCTCCTGCAGGGCGAAGACGACCGTGCTGGATCCCTGGCCGAACTCGCCCGAGATGGCCCTGCCGTTGATTGCTCGGGCGCGCTGCAGGGTCTTCGTGGGTACTCCACTGACCCTCGCTCCGTGGAGGATGGACGCCAGCCCTCCTGTCCTGAAAACCTTGGAGAGCCTCTTGGCCCCCGTCTTGCGCAAGGCCCTGTACCGCCCAGCCCTCTGGCTCAGGCGATCGATCCTCTGCCGTAGCTCCCTCCAAGAGGCCGACCTCGCCATAGTGAAGTCCACGCCGAGGTTCTTCATGGCCTTCACGCGTGTGAACCTCCATCGTCTGAGCCTGTGGGCGACCCACTTGGCGATGTCGGAGTCGGTGCACAGAACCTGGCCCTTCGTCAAGGCGATGACGAAGCCGATGGCCTCCAGGCCCAAGCAAAGGGCGCGGGTGGCCCCGACCAAAAAATGCTCCAGCTGCGCTCGCTTGACGTAGACCGCCACCGTGATGTCGTCGACCCAACAAAATGGAGTCACCCTCTGCCAGGCCGCCAGCATCGCGTCCAAAGGCTCGACCAGCTCCACGCGGAGCAGCGTCGTGGCGAAGGAGCAACCCGCCAGCAGCGACTGGAAATTTAGGCCGATGTCGCCAACCAGGTCCTGCGCAGCCTGCTTGCCTATCTTGGCCTGCAGCCGCGCCAGCACGTCCAGCTCCCTCGAGACGAGGTGCGGCGCCCGCAAACGGCGCCTGCTGGCCAGCATCTCCCAAAGCAGCGCCGCGCTCCTGTGCCAGGTGCGCGCCTGCGGGGAGCCGCGGGCGCGCGTCCCCCGCCTGCTGGCGCTGATGGTGCCCTCCTGGAAGCGGGCGGACTCGCCGCGGCCCGCGCACTTCATCAGGTCCTCCTGCTCCATGTCGAACGAGCCGCCCAAGTCCTCCTCCAACAGCGCCGCGAAGCTGGCGTAGAGCTCGTCCAGCGTCCGAGGCCAGCTGCCCGTGGCCCGCGGGGCCTCGAGCCCCGCAGCAGGGCCTAGCCGCTCGACCTTGGCCACGCACTCGACCACCTCCTCGTCAGAGTGCCTCTGGCCTGCGCCGCTGACCTGCCCTGCAGGCTCAGTCCCGCTCTCCGTGGCGGCGCACGGGGGCAAGTCCAGCACGTCGCCCTTCAGGGAATGGCCGACCGCTGTCCAGTCCTCGTCGTAGCACACGCGAACTCCTCGCAGCGCCTCGGCCGACGCTGACGGTGGCCTCAGGACGGTTGGCCCTAGACCGCTCGGCAATGTCTCATGGCCGTCGGAGCTCGCCACGCGAGTAGGGCAATTTATCGCAGGCTGCCCCCAACTGCCAGTCCCAGGACTTGGATCCTGGGGGGCCGCTCCCGACGGGACTGGCCCCCCAGGATCGCGCCTCTCGCCGCCTCCCTGTCCGAAGGACTCGTCCAGCACGGCGGCCTCGACGTTCTCGGGACCGATGATGTACGGGGCCTGCGCCGCCTCGAGGTACTGTCTCAACTGCGCGAGCAGCACCCTGCTCTCGGGGTCCAGGCCGCTGGTGGTGGCCACCAGGTAGACCGAGACCGCTGGGAATCCTCCTGGCGCCACGCCCGTCTCCTGCAAGAAGAGGATGTCGCCCTGCGCCGCTTCCTGCAGCCAGCGCCGCATGCTCGCCCTGGAGGTCGTGTTGGAAGAGACCATCCTCCCGAGTGAGCCCTCGCGGGGCGCCCTGGCCCTGCGGTTCGCAGCTACCGCCTTCGCGCCCTCGGGCGCCTCAGTGGGCCTGGTCCTCGCTCTTCTCTGCTGCCTTGGCCGCGCCTTTGCCTGCAGCGGAGCCCGCTGGGAGGCGCAGGCGCTTGGGCAAGGAGCAGCCGTGCGACTCGAGGAAACGCTCGACCTCAGCTCGTTTGGCCCCATCGAGGGCCTCCACTCTGGCGTCGAAGTCGTCGCCCTCCTCCTGCATTGCGCCCCCTCCCGCGGCTGCTGGTGACCCGCCCTCGCGGTCGGGGGGGCGCCCAGCAGGAGCAGCAGCAGCAGCAGGCGCCCCAGAGGGTGGGGCCTCCGCCGCCCGCTTGGCCGCCTCAATGCGGGCCTTGCTCGCGGCGGCGAGCTTTGAGAAGAGCTCGATGGCCTGGGTAACCTGGACGGCCTCCTCACCCTCGAAATGGCCCTTGAGCTCGGCGGCGTACCTCGCTCCGAGGGTGGCTTGGGCCAGCCTGTCGACGTCCTGCGCGCGCTGGTCGAGCTGTGCCTCGGGCGGGAGGCCCGCCTGCTCCACCCTCCTGGCGCGCTCGAGCAGGTCCTGCGCCTGGGCGTGGGCCTTGGCTGCGGCCTCCTTGGCCTCCGTGGCCTTGTCCACCGCCAGCTGGGCGTCCGCCAACGCCTCCTGTGCGGCCTCCAAGTTCTGCTGAGACCTCTCGAGCTTGCCCGCCGTGTTTTTGACCTTCCACATGGCGCTCTGCACCGTGGCGTGGTGCGACTTGGGCGCCTCTGGGCCTGCCTTGCTTGGGTCGGCCTGCCTGCCGACTCCCAGCTTCTTCTGCGCCTCCTCATCAAGCTGGACTCCGCGCTCCTCCAGCAGCCGCAGCGCTGCTGCCAGCTTGTCGGCCTCGTCGTCCTCCCTGATCTCGACGACCTCCGCCTCGCGGAACCGCGCCCTCCGAGGCTTGCCGCCGCCGTGCACCCAGGGCGCCTCCGCGGCCGCCGCCGACTGCTTGGGCTCCGTCTCGGCGCTGGCCTTGGCGCCCGCCTTTGCCTTGGGCGCCACTGCCCTGGGCGGCCGCGCCGCGGAAGGGGACGGGCCTGACGCCGCCTCCACTGCCCGCTGCCGAACGGAGACAGGCGCGGGGCCCCCGCAGCTCCTGCAGTGGAGCCGCGATGCCCAATTGGCCGCCTCGCCACAGCGGCAGCCCCAGGCTGGGGACTTGGGCCCCGGGAGCACGGTGCCGCCGCCGCCCTGCGCCGCCGCCCCGCCGTGGCCACGCGGCCTGGTGCCCATTGCGTGAGCCAAGAGGGTTACGGAGGCAGAGGAATGGCGAGAAGTCTGGTGATCGTTGCCAGTGCTCGTGCGCACACGGCGCTCTGAAGTATGTACGCACAAGACCCCCCCCCCCTGGGAGAGCCCAGAACGCCTCTCCTCCTCCTCCTCCTCCTCCTCCTCCTCCTCCTCCTCCTCCTCCTCCTCCTCCTCCTCCTCTGCGCGTGACCGAGAGGGGGGGCCGGGTCCTCCAAAGGCCGCTGCGGCGGCACTTCCTGCGGCGGCGGCTGCCCCGCGGGCCGCGGCGCCACGGGCCGCGACTGCGGCTGCGGCGGCGGGGCCGGCTGTGGTCGGAGGCCAGCGGCGCCCTGCACGACGACGACGGGCGACGACGACGAGCGACGACGACGAGCGACGACGGGCGGCGACGACGAGCGACGGGCGACGACGAGCGAAGGACAACGACGACGACGACGGGGACGACCGAAGACGTCAGACGACGACGAGCGACGGACGACGACGACGACAGACGAGGACGGAGGACAACAGGCGACGACGAGCGACTACGACGACGACCGACGACAGACGACGGACGACGACGACGACGACGACGAGGACGACTGACGACGACAGACGGCGACCAGCGACGATGACGGAGGACAAGACGGCGACGAGCGACGACGACGAACGACGACAACGGACGACAGGCGGCGACGACGACGAGAACACGGACGACGACGGCGACGACAGACTACCGGCGTGGGACGATGGCAACGACGACGGCCGACGAAGTTTATGCACAGTTTCCCTTGAGTTCTGCTTCGGGAGCCCATGTCTGATCCCTGGGCCGCCATAAACCTTGGCCAGGATGGACCTCCAGAGGGTCTGGGGACCGATTTTGAGCGGTCTCTGATCTGATCCAACAGATTGGTGTTCACAATGCCGCAGCGTCGCATCGTCTTCGGGATCCAGAGGGCACCTCCTGGGACCGAGGCTACCCGAAAATGAGACAAGATGAGCAACTGCCCACGGGGACGACGACGAGGATGATCACTTCGTTCCCCACCCGACAGGTTGGCTTGGTTCTGCTCCCCACACTGTGCTTGCACCCAGGGGCTCCTCACGTATCGCCAAGACTTCCACGTGGCCACCGGCAGCCGCCTCGTGGCCATCTCGGGCGCTGTTTGGGTCTGGCGGCGTTCTGCCACGTGGCCGCCCGAGGCCGCCTCGTGCGCCGGGTGGGCCCCCGCTCATTCGCCACATTTAAAACAGGGCCAGGATCGGGATAAATCGCTCCAGAGCGTTCCGGAGCGCACTCAGAGCCTCCCGGAACGCTCTGGAGCGGCCGCGGCGCCCAGTTCATCCTCCAAACCCGCCGATTCTCAGAGACTTCGAGTTGTCCCGATCCGATGTTGCCCCGATCTCCGCGTCGTTTTAACGTTGCCGCCCGTGGCCGCCGCGTGGCCGCCGCCTGCGCTGGAGGGGCCCGGCGGGGCTCCGCCTCGCTGCCGCCCGCGGCAGCCTCTCGCGCCGGAGGGGGTCCCGCGAGGGTGCTGCCGCGCGGCCACCCGCGGCCGCGCGCCCGCGGCCGCCCCGTCGCCTGGGTGGGCGCTCGCGGGTGCCCCGCCCGAGGGCGCCCGCAGAAGTGGGCGAGTCTGCCGAGGCTTCGCCTGCTGCCCGCCCGAAAACCTCGGCGCCACGGGCGGGCAGCAGGCGCCCGCCAGCGCCTGCTGCCCGCCCGCGGGCGCCCTTCGGGCGCCCCGCGGCTGGAGCGGGCAGCACGGCTTACGCAGCGTGGCTTGTGCAGCATGGCTTGCACCACGTGGCTCGCACAGCGGAAGTCGCGCCACGGCACTTCCGCGGCAGAGCTCGCACACCCTTGGCTCATACGACACAGCTTGCACCACATAGCTCACACAGCAGAGCCAACACCACATAGATTACTATGTACAGCCTCCACCTCCACAGTGCAATAGCTCGCTGCTTGAAGCCCACGCTGGCTAGCACTAGATCTGGGAGGAATTCCCGACCCGCCTCGCACACCCTCCATAACTACCGCGGCGGACAGGCTCTCATTGTGCAGGGGTTCCTTGAGGATCCCGCCCCGTGTCTTCGACGGATGACGACTGCATATTGCGACCGCGAGGCTCACAGGCGTGCCCGTGCACCCTGTTGTCTGCTTATCTTGGGGCCATTCTCCCACCCCGCACAGAAATCTCAGAGTTTGGCTAAGCGAGCACCGATCGCGCAACATCTGCATTCAAGACAAACGACCACCAAAGAACCGTTCGAGCAATCAAGCATTACGCACTTATGATTTACACCCCGAAACCTCTGCACGTTGATCCGATGGGGGCTCTGAGTGGGCGGGCGAATGTGACTGGGATTCCGCTTGGTGTGGACACGAGTCGAGCACTGCCAAAAACGCTGCGAACCGACACGAGGGCCCAACCATGTCCACGCGTGGGGGCTGGAGGCCTCCGCCTGCTATGGCACTCGCGAGTTGGACCAGGGCGCCTCCTTCGGGAGCAACTCAGTAGCAAGCCTGGCGGCATCCTAGCGCAACCAAACATGTACATTAATGTCGGCCAATGTCGCAGCGGCAGCGGACGGGTGCGCTGCCGCACCGAGCTTTGCAGCACGATCGCAGGCGCTATCTGCTCGCAACAAGCGCTCTTGAGGAGTAAGAGGAGGATCGTCTAGCGTCTGATGCGCCTTGACCTATTCACAGCTCAACGTCTTGCTCCAGCCCATCGCCCGCCCCTGCGTCGCCACCCCCGCGCGCGGCTAGTCAGGCACATGGCGGGCATAGGCAGGCAAAGCGTACATGCCAACTACGTCGGCACAGTGACTGGACAACTCGCTAGGTTGGAGAGGCAAGGCGCCGCACACAGCATAAGCAGAACATCCTCCTGCCTGTGAGGTATGGGGGGGCAGCTGTTCCGCATTGGGCCGTGCGCCTTCGTCAGCAGGTTGCCATCTGGACTTAGAGTAGCCATGCCCCAACCCGCGCGGCACATGTCCCGAGCGGGAAAAATTCCAGGCGTGAGCCGCCCAGGAAAGCTTCGCCCCGCAGCTCACGAGAGCCCTCAGGCGGGCACGGTGGGCCCTCGGCAACGAACCCCTTCCGAACAAACTTGGGACCCACACCATCAGGACCACCGTCGTCGTCGGCTGCGCGGGGGTGGGCGGGCGGCGTGCGCGGGGGGGGGGGGGGGCATCTTGGGGGTGTTCGAACAAACCAGAAACCACAATTCCAACACGCCAGAATCGATGGCAAGGTTGTCGCAGGCGCTGGGGTCCGCGAGCACAGCTGATAAGGCACCGTCATTAACCATGTTCCCCCAAGCGCATGACAGAGCGGACGCGCATCCGGAACGTCGCCCCCCGCGGCTCTCGCCCGAGCAAGATGCCAACATCCCTGCCAGATCATGCGCCGAATCGTTTCTTCCTGGCGGGCCGTGAATTTCTGAGACCTGAGGGCCGAGAAAACCACGTCACAACGAAAACGCTGAACCCCAGCGTCGCTGTGCTTCATGGCGGTTTCTCGCTCGAGACTCCGCCGCGCCCCATCCCTCAAGAGATTCTCCAAGAGAGCAAGCGGGGTGAGGGCGAGGGAGTGGTGGGCCCCGAGGTCACTCGTCAGCAGATGTGGACCGCCCGATCCTGTCGACCGGAAGCCGTAAAGCCCCCGCGCAGGACCCCGAATCTTTCGCCGCGCCCGAACACTGCGAAAGCTGCCATTCCACATGGAACGAAGCTGGACCCAGGAGACAAAACAAGGCCGGCGGAACGAAGCTGGGCCCAGGGAAGAAGAAATCGCAGGCGCGGGCGCGGCGCGCCCGAACCCCCCTGGGACGGCGGATGATCGGAGACACTGCTCCGGACCAGGCGGGGCCTCCTTCGAGCCGACTCGAAATGGTCAAACTGCTCACCTCCGCAGTGGGAAGCATCGTGAACGCACACACACACACACGACGCATCTTGAGCAGTTCTCCGTCGCCGCAACCGTGAATCTCGCCCCTGTGCTTAAAACATGAAGTGGACCAGCCACACTGGCGTCCCAACGCACGCTGCTCGCTTCGCAACATGTCGCCCAGTGCGCCGACAAGCCCGAGCAGCGAATTTGTTGGTCCGACGCTGTGACCTCGAACTCGCAGGGCTCCACCAGCTGCATCATCGATGCCGAGGTTGGCGATGGGCTCTCGGCGCTGGCCAGCCAAACTCCCCAGCCTCCGCCCGATCCACCAGACAAGAGAAAAACTTAGAAGCAACGACAAGCCCAACGGTGCGCAAAGCAATCGTAGCCTTCTACACATCACCCACCGCGGCCTCAAATGTCAAAGCAAACGCACGACTGCCGCCGGCGACCTCCGCCCCCCCCCCCCCCCCCCCATCTCTGCTGACCCCCCCGTCATCGACGCAGGCGTCGCACGAAAACGACGGAGGCATAGATGAGGGATCGAAGCCGTCAAAGGCAACTGTCCGAATTTGCGCGGTCGCGAAACTGCAGCCCGCAACGAAGCCGACACGAGCGTGTACTGGCTCGGACACAACGCCGGCGAGAGCCAAACATCGTGCTGACCTGTAACCAAATAGCTGGGGGGGGGTGTGCCGCGCGAATCCAAACCAACAAATCTAGAGAGATCCTTTTCGTAGTATTCCACGAGGTCCCGGGGCAAGGCGCAGGCCGCCTTAGGCCGAGACCGAGATGGTCCATGCGTAGCCGCCTGCCGCCCGACGACGTCGCTGGCCGACTTGCGTTGCCCCGCCGCTCAGCGCGGTCGCATGTGCGCCGCTTCCCAGGCGAGAGCGCAATCCCTGCGGCATTTGCCCCAGAGCATGTAAGCAGTGGGGAAAAAAATCCTATCGGGCGGGATCCCGATGTCGGCTTCGGCAGCGCGGCTACGATCGCAATGCGGAGATGCGGCGGAAACGCCCCGGTGCATTCCGCGGGCCCCTGGGGGCTCGACAGGGATTCCAGGGCCCCGCCCGCTGAAAGTAAAGGCGTCTCATGCGGAAACCATGTGAGCCCGCGGCGGACACATGTGATTGCGTCGTGGAGACCTGCCTGAGATCGCCGACAGGAACCAACGGCAGCGGGTCCAACATAACACTGCTGAGCATGGACGGCGTGACCTGGGCATCGCAAAGGCCTCGAAAGCTTGGAGCTTCCTCCCGAAGAAAAGCCTGGGGATCCGCAGTGGGCCACTTGGAACCGAGGGTCGCAGAAGGCCTGAGCGCCCGAGGGCCTTTGGAGCAAACGCGCGCACGACGGCCCCCGCTCTCGACATTCTCAAGCAGCCAGGAGCTCCAGTCCTTGCGCGCCTGTCCACCGCAGCGAGCCACGCAGCTGGCGAGAGCTACAGCACTTGCCATGCCGAGATTGTCGTCGCGAGTTGCGCGGGCGGCGCGCCAGAGGGGACCGCCTAACCAGTCCTGCCCCAGTTTGGGGGCTCTTGCTGAATAGCGATTAAACTTAGGGAAGGGGCCAAGGACGCCCCAGACCCGAGACGAGGGGTTCGCCAAACTCGCAGCCGCAGCTCGAACCGTCCGAGGACAGCTGGGGGCGACCGAAAAACGAACCGAACACTTCGCGAGGTTGGCGCGGGGCCAACGCGCGGCGAGTGCGCGGGGGCGGGCGGGGGGGGGGGGGCTTTTGACGCAGCCCGAGTCCTTGCCCAAGAGTGGCTTCCATTGGGCGGCGGGCCCCTTGCTCCGATATCCCCATGCGGGCAACGCTATACCAGCGACTCTGGACAACCCCCTCGCGCTGACGCTGGACCGCGCGCCGTGCACTTCTCCGAGAAGAGAGGGGGCAACATGAAAGCCGTTCCCTCGCCGAACGTCAGGCAGGACATCTGCGCCGTGCCAGGATAGAAGCCGAGCAGCGCAAGCGTGCAGGAAGATGCCCGCGATCCTGAATCTGGACTTGCGCGACACCCCAGGGCACGCCAGCAGAGCAGGCGAACCAGTCAGATTCCCTTGGAATGCCCATATGACACGTGGGGGCCCACGAAGACATCTGGTCGACGAACTAAGAGACGAATCGCGAGGATTCCAGCGCGGTCGGTTCCAGGTTGCGTTCCCCTTTCCACAAATGAAAAGCCTCGCACGCGTGGCCCCCGCAGCCCCTGCAGCCGACAGAATGTCGAAAATTCGCATATGAGAGCCCTTGAGAGCCTCAGGGGCGCAGAAACAAAACTGGATCACCTCAGCCAGAGGGGCGCGCATAAGGCCCGAGATAGCACGACTGGGAGAAACCGCGCGCCCTCCCACGAGAGCTTGCAGCGCCGGGGAGGCCGCGCGCCATATCGCGACGCCCGCCAAGAGGCCTCCACCCGGGCCCGCGGTGGCGGGGGCCCACGAAGATTTCTAGTTAAAACCTGGACGCGTCTGACTATTGCGGGCAATCGCTTCATCTGGAAGAATCTAAAACCCATGCGCCCGCGTAACAGCTGGCGAGACCTGCGGGGGCCTCTCCTTGACTAAGCTCCAGGAGTTGCCTTTCACAGTAATATTAGACAAAAGAACTCAGCAGCAACGGGGCCACTCAGGGGCGCTGGAAATCTGGCTAACAAATTATCAGCGCCGCCCCCCCCGTCAGGCCTTGACTGCGGGGGGGGGGGGGGGGGGGGCTCATTCGAACCTGGCTCTCGTGGCCCTCCAGCGAGTGCAGCGCCTGCCCGATGATCAGCGCGCGCAACGAACCTACCGACCTCATCACGCACGCGCTGTCGCAGGTTGAGCGGCCGAGGCCGCGGAGGTCGTTGCATCCGACGATGGATCCGCCGCGCCCCCGCCCTGGTCTCCTCCAGCCGGTGCGCTTCCAGCCGCTTTTGCTTCACCATCGTTCCCACGACGCCGCTTGGACTGCAGACGCGCCAGGTATGCTGCATGCTCAGCTCGAACGGTGTTGGCTTTCTCTGTGGCGGACTCGAGCAGGCCCTTCGCCGCCTCGGAGATCGCACCCTTGAGTTGCTTCCGACGCCGCGCGAACTCCTGCAGATCCGAAGCCTCGAGCCCATCGCCCAATATGTCCTCACTGAACAAGCCATCGTCGTCGATATCGATACTGCTGCCCTTGCCGCCCACCAGGTCACGAAGGCATAGCGTCGGGCCCGCCTTCTCCACTGGCGCAAGTGACTCCACCACGACCACTTGAGAGTGCACGCGCTGAGCCAGCTCCGCGTGCTGCCCGAGGTCCGTCAGCAGCGCCTCCAGGCGCTCAAGAGACTCCTGCCACTTCTTGAAACTCGCAAGTTCCACCTCCTTGCACTTGTCGAGTTCCCCATCTGCCCGTGCAGATCCTTGACCTGCTCCTGCACCGGCTTGGGGGCGACCTTGGGCACGGTGGCAGCCAGCGCATCCAGGTTGGCCTGGTAGCGCTCGACGGTGGCCATGTCCCCGTCCCTGTTGGCGACAACGATGACCATTTGCAGATCCTTGGAGTCCAAAGGGCAGTCGGACGCTGCACCAGTGCCTCCGCCACCGCCGGCCATGACCTGGACGCCTGGCTGCAGGGCGGGAGAGGCTGCCAGCGGCCCAAAGGACCATGAGGACCAGGACGCCGACGAAGATCACGCTGGTGGCCCCAAGCCCCGCGCGGCGGAAGCGGAAGCGCGGGGCGAGGCCGAGCACGAGCCTATCTGCAATGCTTGCATACGTTGATCGTGTGGCCTGTCTTCCCGCGACCACAGACGTAGTAGTTCCACCTGCCATCTCCTTCGTCGTTCTCACCAGAATACATGTACTGATCGTGCTCCCCTTGCCGAGCGTGCCACGGGCAGGAGCCACTCCAGGAATGTTGCGGCTGCGATGCGCCACTCCACAAAGTCCACCCCCCATGGCGCACGACGAAACTTGAGAATCATATTGCGACAACAAAAAAGTGCAGGGCGTAGTTAAATGGACCCGCAGACATCCTGCCGTTCTGAGTCGAACGCCTGAATAACTGAAAGCCTTTGGGCGCAAAACGGCTGGAGCTGGATGAGGAGGAGAGGCAGGAGGAGGTGGATGGGGGAGGAGGAGGAGGAGAAGCGGCGGAATAGGTTATGCTTTGAGTGTGGTTGTGCCTGCTTGTTCCCGTGTGCCAGCCCACTGCGCAATTCTGGAGCGCTGTTGCGCCATCAGTGCCGAATCCTCCTCCTCCTCCTCTCCTCCTTCCCTGTTCCTCCTCCTCCTCCTCCTCCTCCTCCTCCTCCTCCTCCTCCTCCTCCTCCTCGATCCCCCAGGGAGAGAAAAACGACGAGCACGCCCTGCGCGGCGATAGGCCTGCGGCCGCGAGGGCCGCCCGGACGACGGCGGCGGCGCCGGCGGCTGAGGCGACGGCGGCGACGGAGGCAGCAAAGGGGCGACGACGGCGGCGGCGGCGGCGGCGGCGACGGCGACGGCGGTGACGGGGACGAGGGCGACGGCGGCGCCGGCGACAGCGGCGGCGGCGCCGACGAGGACGGCGGCGGCAGCGGCGTCGACGACGAGGAGGGCCGTTCTGCGCGGCGGTGGGCCTGCGGCCGCGGGGCCATGCCGAAGGCCTCCAGGGTCTCCCGCTCCAGCGCCTGCCGCTGGGCCTCCTTGGCGGGGGCCGAGGACCGGCCCCCCTCTTCGCCCTCCTGCTGCTCCTCCTCCTCCTCCTCCTCCTCCTCCTCCTCCTCTCCTCCTCCTCCTCCCTCCTCCCCCCCTCCTCCCCTCCTCCTCCTCCTCCTCCTCCTCCTCCTCCTCCTCCTCCTCCTCCTCCTTCCCATGCAACCCCCCTCCACCTCGTCCTCCTCCAGCGGCAGCGTTCTCACATAGCTTGTGCCACCCAGCTTGCACCACATAGCCTGCAGCACAAACATTCCTTACCATGTCCAGCAGAAACAGTGGTCGAGCTAAGAGTGGTCGCGCACAAGACGCGCACAAGACGACTTGTGCAGTGAAGTGTTGTTCCAACTGGTGTGCGAGTATGGGGCGACAGTGAGGCCAAGACCTCGCACAAGACAGAACCAACACAAGACTTCACAAGACATCCCGCACAAGACCTCGCACAATACCTCTAGGACCACTCACTCTGTTTGTTGAAAATACAAAAATTTACCTAGTTGGCTAGAAGAGCCACAAATTTGCATGAACATGAACTTTCGGAGGTCCGCGTGGATCTGGGATCTGCGCTAGACAAACATTCATTGCACGTGGAGCGCGCTGAGGGCGGCGCTGGAGGCGCCGCCAGTGGGGTCCAGAGTCCAACCAACAAAATCCGCGCGAAGCTCCGAAGGTTCGTGTTCAGAACCTGGCCACAAAGGTGTTTGAAACGAAGAGGCGCTTAAAGCGAACGAAAAGCAACCCGAATACGAACGTTTAAAATGAACGTTGATTTCTTATAAAACCAAATCCAAACGAATGCGGACAACAAAACGAGGGCGCCACTCGGCGAGAAGACACGCCGAAGAACGAATCGACCCCCGCAGACCATGCCGGAAACAAAACAAAAGACGAAACGCAGGGGCAACAAGGGCAGCAACAGGAGGGGTTTGGGGCCAGTGATCGGGCAGGGGACGAGTCTCGGGCTGGGGGCTGAACCGGGCGGGAAACGAAACCAGCAAAACGAAACGCGAAACGGAAAACAGGCCAGGGCTGCGGCGAGGGCTACAGGGCCGGGGCTAGGCACGAGAGTCAGGTCGAGGTTTGTGCAAAGCCAAGCATAAAACAGCTCAGCGGAAAACGGACTCGAGCTGCGGCGAGGGCTAGGGCCTGGGGCTGCAGCGAGTGCCGAATGTCCAAGGTGGGGCTTGAACAAAACAATACGAAACCTAAAACCAACACCGAACTCGGCCTGCGGCTACATATAGCAACGTGAACAACGCAACATCTAACAACATAAACTACGCAACGCCAGAACGACATACAAAAAAGCCAGCAGGAAATGGCATGCCTTCTAGACGACTTCTTATACAAAGAACGAAGGACAACGAAGGCGCGAAACAAAATGGACAACGCAACAAAATGTGCAATGAACGGAACGGACAGAACGAAACAGGATGCGCAACCTTGGACACGGAGCAACACAAGCCGAAAAACGACACGCGCGCGAACAACACTTTAACTTTCGAGCGCGTTCCTCCTCCTCCTCCTCCTCCTCCTCCTCCTCCTCCTCCTCCTCCCCCTCCTCCTCCCCTCCTCCTCCCCCTCCTCCTCCTCCTCCTCCCCCTCCTCCTCCCCCTCCCCATCCTCCTCCTTCTCCTCCTCCTCTTCCTCCTCCTCCTCCTCCTCCTCCTCCTCATCCCCTTCCATGGCGAACATCTAAAAGACACAACAACGAAAAAAGGGCCAAAGCTAACCTATGCAAGCAGCGCTGTGGTCGGGCCCTGCTGATGTTTGCAGTTGGTCGCCATACTTCGCGCATCGCGCCCCGTGGCGATGCGTGGCCCGCGCTCCTCTTCTCGCCCCCGTGAGGCCACCTTGGAAGAAGGCTTCGTGGGCCCTGGAAACGACAAAGCCGTTTTTTTACCGGTTCCGTTTTGCCGTGTTTTTTTGCCGGTTCCGACGCCGTTTTTGTTACCGGTTCCGTCGCCGTTTTGTGACTGGTTCTGGCTCCGGTTCCAATCCTGGAGCCGTTTTTCTGCCGTTTCCGGTCGCCGTGTTTTGACCGTTTCCACTTTCAAGGGACATTTTTTTGGAAACGGTGAAAAAACGGCCCTGTCGTTTCCGGGGCCCACAAAGGAAGGGACGACACGTGTCCCAGGCCGCGGCGCGAAACACGACGCGACTACACTCACGAAGCCCTGGAGGCAACCTGGCTTCTATATGCCGTCCTCTCACCTTCGATTCGGTGCCAAAGGAAGGACGCGGGGGCTATTCTGCTATCGGCGAGCCTTGGCCACGACAAGGTCCCCCGACCCAAATCTAAGGAACGGTCCCGAAGCCGAAGCCCTCCCTGAGCCCAAGGTGGTCCTTATTTCAGCGTCTCCACTGTATCGAGGAGGAGCTCACGACCTCTCCACCTGCGATCGAGGAGTTTCTTACGTATTCATAAGTTCCTCGGCCTCCTCCTCCTCCTCATCCTCCTCCTCCTCCCCAGCGTGGAGGTTCCATCGGCGGCACGCCGAGGGGGAAGCCCCGGATGTAACCCAGCTTGCGTGCACACGCCGCCAACTCCTCTCAGAGCCGAGGACCCTCGAGGAAGGATCTAAGGCCTTCCTCACTTGCGATCCAAGTTTTTTTTGGTCAGCACCACCAGGGGGGACGATATCCCTCAGCAGTGCCCGCGACATAAGCACCTCGCCAATGATTATAGCTTGTGCCCGAGCGGGCTCCCCGCCAAAGTGGTCACCGCGCGATCACTTGCGATCCAAGTGGCTTCCCCACTTCCCCACTTGCCCAACGCGGGGGTTTATCGACCGTTCAGTAACGGCGTCCGATGACGGGCACCAGGGGCCCGCATCGAGGAAGAACATAGGACATCGTCGGCTCCAAAATTGGCAGCGCGCCCAGGGGGGGAATTTGAGGGTGCAGGCCCTCTCTGAAGGCGGCGGACTTCTCGGATGCCCCGGCGCATTCCGAGAAGCCGTCCGTGTCCTCGGGGATGGCTCAGAAAGCTTCCCAGATTTTACAGGTGGGGACATCCGAACCCCACCCCCGCCGACCACTGATTCTCCTGAACCGATGGGAGGCGGGGGTAGGGTCCCCACGTCACTCGCAAACCAGGGCCAGCCAGAATGGATTGACATCGATGACTAAGCGACGACATACATCTAACAACTCAGAGGTCCGCGACGATTTCTCGGATCGGCGCTGAACCCCCCTTTCTGGCGCGCGGAGCGTGCCAGGGGCAGCACCGAAGGCGCCGACAGGGGAGCCCAGCGCCGATCCAAGAAATCCGCGCGGAGCCCAGGTTGTCATGCTTGTGCTGTCGCTTGGTTCTCCGTGGTAGAGGGAAGAGGGACTCGGCCCTACGCTGCTCCCAAACCAGGGGCAGCCAAAGGAGGAGGAGGAGGAAGAGGAGGAGGAGGAGGAGGAGGAGGAGGAGGAGGAGGAGGAGGAGGAGGAGCAGGAGGAGGAGAGGGAGGAGGAGGAGGAGGGCGGAGGAGGAGAGGAGAAGGAGGAGGAGGAGGAGGAGGGAGAGGAGAGGAGGAGGAGGAGGAGGAGGAGAGAGGAGGAGGAGGAGGAGCCTGACCCCCGTTAGCGCTGACCCCCGTTATCGGCGGCAGGCGGCAGGCACAAGCGACCCCAGTCAAGGATGACCTTTGGTGCGCGGGTTTCGGGTGGCGCGGGGGGGGGGGGGGGGGCAAGCCCGAGCGCGCGCAGGCGCACCAAATGTCAGTCTGGCGAAAGATCACTCTTCCCTGAGATCCGACGTTGCGAACAAACATTGCAGCATCGCCAGAAATCGCGACTGGAACCCCAAACCCCATCTTCCTGCGTCATGTTTCGAGCCAGCTCGATCTGTGAGGGTCCCGCGGCCCGAAACGGAGCGAAAACGCATTTTGTAGAAACAGTGCAACACCAGGATCTCAGGGCTACAGCAGGGGCCCGACCACAAGAAACCTCCCATCAGAAACTCAACCCTGAGATCCCAGGACGTCCATCGACTTTTTTTATGGGAACGTCACGCCTTCCTGGAGGCAAGCAGGGTGCTTCTTGGCATGGGTGCGGGCAACACTTATATCCATATCCAGAGCGTCGTGGACTTTTTGGCAAGAGGTGCCGCAACGCCGAGGCGCACTGGATATGGATAAAATCAAGCCTCTTGGGGCCAGATTTTTATCCATGTCCAGTGCGTCTACGGTTTCTGGGGAAGAGGGCCCAAGAATCCAAGACGCACTGGATGTGGATATAACTCTTGCCCGCAATGGGCCCCCACTGTACTTGTAGTCGACGTTAGCACTGAACCCCGACCTTGGGCGCGACGGCCTGCGCCGGCGCGGCATGCGGACGCGCGCCCGCGGCCGCGGGCGGCTGCTGGTGCTGCCGCCTCCAGGGCGGAGGGACCTGGCGTGAGAAGGCCCGCGTGCATCCCACCTCCTGCCTCCTCCATGCTGCCTCCTGCCTTCCTCCTCCTCCTCCTCCTCCTGCTACTCCTCCTCTTCCTCCTCCCTTCCTCCTTCTCCTCCTCCCCCTCCTTCTCCTCCTCCTCCTCCTCATCATTATATTTCTCCTCCTCCACCACCCCCTGCTCCTCCTCCTCCTCCTCCTCCTCCTCCTCTTCCTCCTCCTCCTCCTCCTCCACCTCATTCTCCTCCTCCTCCTTCTCCTCCTCCTCCTCATGCTCCCCTATCCTCGTGCTCCTCCTCCTCCTCCTCATTATTCTCCTCCTCTGCTTCCTCTCTTCTTGTTCTCATCCTCCTCCTTCTTCTCCTCCTCCTGCTCCTCCTTTTCCTCCTCCTCATCATCCTCCCTCCTCGGGTTCCTCCTCCACCTCCTTCTCCTCCTCCTCACTCCTCCTGCCTCCTCCTCCTCCTCCTCCTCCTCCTCCTCCTCCTCCTCCTCCTCCTCCTCCTCCTCCTCCTTCTCCTCGAGCCATCTTCCCCTCCGGGGGCCGAAAGGCTGCCCGAATGCACTGGTGAAGAGGAGGCCCGCCCCCTCCGGCATGACGGGGGCGGGCCCTGCAGCCGGGGCCTCCTCGCCGGGACCTCCCCGCCCTCACGAGCCTCGGAGGAGGGTCCGCAGAGACAACGGCGGCCCTCCGTGGCGCTTCTCGTTTCCCAACCATCCTGTGGTGTTGGGTCTTCGTTTTGAAGAGACACCGCCCCGCGTTTCCTCCTTCCTCCTCCCTCCTCTCATCATCATCATCATCATCATCATCATCATCATCATCATCATCATCATCATCATCATCATCATCATCATCATCATCATCATCATCATCATCATCATCATCATCATCATCATCATCATCATCATCATCATCATCATCACATCATCATCATCATCATCATCATCATCCTCATCATCATCATCATCCATCATCTCATCATCATCATCATCATCCTCATCCTCATCCTCATCCTCATCCTCATCATCATCATCATCATCATCATCATCATCATCTCATCATCATCATCATCATCATCGTCATATCATCATCATCATCATCATCATCATCATCATCATCATCATCATCATCATCATCAGCATCATCATCATCATCATCATCATCATCATCATCATCATCATCATCATCATCATCGTCGTCGTCGTCGCGTCGTCGTCGTCGTCGTCGTCGTCGTCGTCGTCGTCGTCGTCGTCGTCGTCGTCGTCGTCGTCGTCGTCGTCGTCGTCGTCGTCGTCGTCATCGTCATCGTCATCGTCATCATCACCGTCGTCATTATCATCGGAACAGAAAGTGGCATAAACATAACAACTTGGAGGTCCGCGCGGAGTTCTCGGATCCGCGCTGGGGCCCCCTGGCGGCGCCTCCGGCGCCGCCCCTGGCGCGCTCCGCGCGCCAGGGAGGGGGGTCCAGCGCGGATCCGAGCAATCCGCGCGGGCCTCCGAGTTTTTGCGTTTGTGCCACTTTCTGCTCCCCTACTCCTGCAGGCTGCCCGTCGCCACGCGTGGATCCGCCTCGGCCCTGCTTCGACCTGCGAGCAGAGCAGAGGCTGACGCCCGCGGCCCCCCTGCAGCCCTCGGCAATGCGGCGGGCCCACGCCGCAAGCCGACAGCTCGGCGTGGGCTGCCGGAAGCCGCGCGAGTCTTCAGGAGCTGGGCGACCGCGGCTGCCCGATACATCGGAGACCCGACCACAAGAAGCCTCCCACAGGAAACCCAACCGTGAGACCCCTGGACGTGAATTTGAACTTGTGGCGTGGGGGGCGCCGCGCCTTCCACAGCCAAGGCATCGAGACCCAGGAAGCCCAGGGCTCCCTGAAAGGCAGGCGGGGTGCTTCTTGGCAGGGGCCTCCGCTGGGCGTGCAGATCTGGGCCGCTGGCGGCGTTCCGCCCTGAGCGCCCCGGCTGGGAGCGTCGCCGAGCCGACGCGGCGCGAGCCTTTCGTGCGCCGGGGCGCCCTTCGCCCCGGGCGCCCCGAGCCGCGCTGCGCTCCCGGGGAGCCGCGCGCCCTCCGAGGCAGCCCCTCCAGGAGAGCCCAGTATCGAATCGATACGTCGGATCGGCAACCGACATGAATCGCACCAGCGGACAGGAGGGGAGCCAAACGTCGTCTGCGTTTTTGAATCGTCGTTTTCGGTTCAAACCGTGCAGCAAAAAAAAAAAACGAAAACGGCGAAATCCTCAAATCGACTCGCTTCGTTTCAAAACGTCGCGCGCGAAAACAAAAGAAAAACGGTTGCGTGCTCGCGCCCGGGAACAAAACGGGAAACGAAACGGCCGCGCGAAGAACCTGGACAACGAAACGGCAAAACAAACAGGTGATTCTGGTCGCGCCAGCCGCGGCGCCGCCGCTCGAGACATCCCCCGTTGGGCGGCACCGTCGCCCAACGTTCAGAAAAGAATACGGCCGCCGAGACAAGCGAAAGAAACACAAAATAAGCAAAACCCAACTTGAGTTCTCAAGCGAAAACCCCCAGAAATTTGAACGTGACTTTCCCCTCAGCCCAAAGCAGGCCAAACCACAACCCGTTGGACTCGGCAAAGCCGCACCCAAAGAGGCCGTGTCAAAAACCCTTGGGTTCTGCAGCGCGAAACCCAGGGAATTGGCATGGTTTTCCACTTCAGCCCAAAGCAGGCCATACCGAAATTCGTTGAATTCGGCAGAACCAAACCGAAGGATGCAATGCCAAAATCCGTACCCAAAGGATTGTTGACATGACTGTCCCTTGTGCCTAAAGCAAGCCAAACCACAACCCGCTGGATTCGGCAAAGCCACACCCAAGGAGGCCGTGCCAAAATTCCTTGGGTTCTGCAGCGCGAAACCCAAGACATTGCGACATGGCTTTCCACTTCAGTCCGAAGCAGGTTCGTTGGAATCGGCAAAGCCAAACCCATGGAGGCCATGTCAAACCCCCTTGGGCTCTGCAGCGCAGAACCCGAAAGACTTGTGACATGACTGTACTTTCAGCCGGAAACATGCCAAACCACGACCCGTTGGATCCAGCAGAGCCGCACCCAAGGAGGCCGCGTCAAGAACCCTTGGGCTCTGCAGCGCAAAACCGAAGGAATTGCGACATGGATTTCCACTTCAGCCCAAAGCAGGCCATACCGAAATTCGCTAAATTCGGCAGAGCCAAAACGAAGGATGCAGTGTCGAAATCCGTACCCCAAGGGGTTCTGGCATGACTGTACCTGTGCCCAAGCAAGCCAAACCACAATCTGTTGGATTCGGCAATGCCGTGCCCAAGGAGGCCGCGCCAAAATCCCTCGGCTTCTGCAGCGCGAAACCCAAGACATTTTGGCATGGCTTTCCTCTTCAGCCCGAACCAGGCCATACCGAAATTCGTCTGACTCGGCAGAGCCAAACCCACAGATGCCATGTCATAATCCCATGCCCAACGAATTTTGGCATGGCTGTTCCTTCAGCCGGGAGCAGGCCAAACCACGACCCGTTGGACCCAGCAGAGCCGCACCCAAAGAGGCCGCGTCAAGACCCCTTGGGCTCTGCACCGCAGAACCCGAAGGACGTGTGACATGACTGTTCTTTCAACCGGAAACAAGCCAAACCACGACCCGTTGGATCCAGCAGAGCCGCACCCAAGGAGGCCGCGTCAAGAACCCTTGGGTTCTGCAGCGCAAAACCGAAGGAATTGCGACATGGCTTCCCACTTCAGCCCAAAGCAGGCCATACCGAAATTCGTGAAATTCGGCAGAGCCAAACCGAAGGATGCAGTGTCGAAATCCGTACCCCAAGGGGTTCTGGCATGACTGTACCTTGTGCCCAAGCAAGCCAAACCACAATCCGTTGGATTCGGCAATGCCGTGCCCAAGGAAGCCGCGCCAAAACCCCTTGGCTTCTGCAGCGCGAAAATCAAGACATTTTGACATGGCTTTCCTCTTCAGCCCGAACCAGGCCATACCGAAATTCGTTTGACTCGGCAGAGCCCAACCCGAAGATGCCATGTCAAAATCCCATGCCCAAGGAATTTGGGCATGGCTGTTCCTTCTGCCGGAAACAGGCCAAACCACGACCCGTTGGATCCAGCAGAGCTGCACCCAAGCAGGCCGCGTCAAAACCCCTCGGGCTCTGCACCGCAGAACCCAAGGCATTTTGACATGGCTTTCCTCTTCAGTCCGAAGTAGGTCATACCGAAATTCGCTGGAATCGGCAACGCCAAACCCAAAGATGCCATGTCAACACCCCATTGGTTCTGCAGCGCAGAACTCGATGGACTTGTGACATGACTGTTCGTTCAGCCTAAAGCAGGCCATGCCGCAATTTCTTCGGATTCGCCCAAGCCAAAACTGAGAAGGCTACGTCAAAACTCAGCGGGTGCTGCGGCGCACCAAAAAAAAAACATAATGCCGACATGGCATTTCTTCAGCCCAAACAATACCGCAACCCCTTAGATTTGGCAGGGCCAAGCCCAGCGAGGCCATGCCAAAAACACGTGGATGTTGAGCGCCAGCCGGATCTTGAGCCACAGTGGAACGGGGCGCGCGAATGGTGGGGAACCGCGCGAGGACGCAGTGCGAGGAGCGTGCCGATGCGCGGCTGGAGCAATGGTAAACTTAAGCCCACCAGCCCTCTAGGGCGCAGGTGGTCTAAAGCATTTCCTCTTCCAACCCGAGATGGCCCCAGATGGCTCAAGATGGCTCCAAGAAGGCCTCAGAGATTCACGTAAACAGGCCCAACGCCTCTGATGCCACTGCTACGCTGTGCGTCTGATGCAGCCACGTTGATTCGCTACTCGCCTTGCGGCCTTCAGGCGTAGAATGCCTGGGGCCTTGCCTACCCGACGCCCTACTTCTTACCCTAAGCTTGCCTAAGAACGGGCCTCGGGTAGGCCTATGGGGCAAAGCCCCGGGGCAAGGCCTGGGGGTAGGCATGGGGTGGGCCTAAGGATAGGCTCTAGGAGTAGGCCGCAAGGGCACGCCCTAGGGGCAGGCCGTAGGGTTGGGCCCTCGGGGCAGGCCCCAAGGGCAAGCCGAGGATACGCCTAGGGGAAAGCCTAACGCAGGCCTAGGGGTAAGCCCCAGGGGTAGGCCTCTGGGGTAGGTTTAGGGGTGGACCTAGAGGTGGGCCCAAGGCAGACCTAGGGGCAAAATTCTAGGGTGGGCCTATACACGCGAGTGTGTGTGTGTGTGTGTGTGTGCGTGTGTGGTGGCGCAACGTTGCACTGCGGCCCAGCGGTGCTCCTCGCCCTCTCGGGCGTCGCCCTGGATACGTGGCGCGCCCTCTCCCGCGGTCGCTTGAAGCAGGTGTACATGACGCGCCGCCGACGGCACCACCACCACAGCATGTTGCTTCTTCCGGTGCTTCGCCACCGGGTTCCTGTACAAGGCGTTCCTTGGCATGCCCATCGCCTTCGGCACCGCCTGATTCCGGGGCTTTGCCCTCTCCTGGCCTTCGCGTGAGGCCCCTCCTTCTGCCTTCGCCCCTCTGTGAATTAAAGCTGCGCGCGGCCCGGTTAGCTTCGACCGGAAGAGGCTCGCTCTCGACCCGCGGATCAAAAAGTGCGTGTGTGTGTGCGTGTGTGTGTGTGTGTGTGTGTGCTAGGTGTGCAAAGTCAGAGCCATAATTTAGTCATTTTTGTGTGTGTCTGTGTGGCTTTTGTGTCTTTTTGTGTTTTTTATGTTCCGTCCGGTGTTTTTTTTTTTTTTTTTTTTGTTTGTGTTTTTTTGTGTGTTGGTTTGTGTTTTTTGTGTGTGTTTTTTGTGCGGGAGGAATCTGCCGCGGTCGATCGCCCAGGAGGGTTCGAGCGCCGCCCCGGCGCGGATCGCCCCCGCCAAGGTTCCCTTAAAAGGGAGAGCTTCGGCGTGGGCTTTTCCCGCGGGCGCCCCCGCTCGCCTGGGAGGGCGCGGGGGGTCCTGGATCGTCTGGGGGGGGGTTCCAGGAAGGGCCGACTCGCCCTGGCGGGGGTCGGTCCGAGCGGTGGAATCGCCCGGGGGGGTCTCCGCCACTCAGTGCCTGCGCGAGTCGCCCGGGGTGGTCTCGCGCGGGAACAGCCCTCGCGCATCGCCCAAGGGGGCCCCACGGGGGCGAGGTAGCCCGGGGGGGCGCCTGGGAGGACAGTGCACGGCGCGAAGGGTTCCCGCAAATCTTTCGCGGGACTCTCGCGAATTCGTCGCGGGGGGCCCGGGCTCTCGCAAATTTTTAGCGGGAGGCGCAACGGTCTGGACAGTCGCGCAGGGGGGGGGGCGAAGAAGAGAGGAGGGAAAGTCCGATGCCAAAGCCTCGAGGGCCACCTCCGGAGCCAAGCGAATGACGGACAATTGGAGCAGGGAGTGGCTAAGGATAGAGAAGGGGGGCGAAGGACAAGAGCCGGAGGGGAGCGCGAGCGGCGCACCGAGGAGCAAAAGCGGAGAGAGAGGTAGTTCTCCGGTTGATCACGCCAAGAGAAGGGCGAGGTTGATGACTAAACTCAGGCTCTGACTTTGCACACGTAATGTGTGTGTGTGTGAATGCGTGCGTGCGTGCGTGCGTGTGTGTGTGTGTGTGTGTGTGTGCGCGGTGGGTGGTGGTGGGGGCGGTCTAGATGGGCCTAGAGTAGACCTCGGGGTAGACCCGAGGGGTAATCCTATGATGGCGCGTCGGGTGGGCCCAGGATAGGCCTAGGGGTAGGCTCTGAAAGTGAGCCTAAAAGTAGGCCTAGGGATGGTATGTGATAGTTATGGACAATCTCTGAAAGGTTAGCCCACGCACACTGGGGCCCCAGAGATATCATATACATGCGGAAGCCACTGCGAGGCTCTTGAGATCCCTGAGGCTTCGAGTTTCTGAGGCTACGAATTAGGAGTGGGACGCGCTTGCCCGCGGTGGCTCAAGAGCAGCACCCTATCCAATATATTGCAGTGGAGAGGGTGGATGTGAGTCGCCGCGAACACGACGCACCACAAGTGATCAGGATAGAACCTCTGTTGCTGATCCTGATCGGATCTGAGACTGACGGGGCGGGAAAAGTGGCGGACAATAACTGAGTGCGATGTCCTTTCAGCCCCCACGCCTCCGCGTCCAGACTGACGAGGACGAGACTCTATGAGTGCCCTCTCCTATCGCACCCCTGTCCCACATCTTAAAACTGCAGTCCATAATCGCCTTGCAACCAGAGCCGTCGGAATGAATGAAGCCCCCAAATCTCCGCATGCACACTGACGACGACGAGACTCCGTGAGCGCCCTCTCCTGTCGCACCCCTGCCCCCATATTCTGAAGCTGCAGCCAACGACCGACTTGCAACTAGATTCCCCTCGCTGCGGCGCAGCTCGCGCCCGCTGGATACCTACCCCAAAGATGCGCGAGCCGTCGCGCGCTGACAAGACTCGTCTTTGAACGTGGCCCCCCAAGCCGACAGTAACATCTTCGCGGCAAAAGCGACCTGCTTATTATCATGGCCCTGGCACGCCTCGGCTACGCGCAGCGGCCCCGAGCCCGAGCGGCCGATGGAGCGCTGCGTGACAATGCAATCCAGCAAGGTGCCTAGCAGCGGCAGCGCAGCTGGGGGCCCGCGCGAAGGCCCACCCTCGCTCGCCGGTCGCAGAGAATTGATGCACAGCTTCACGCCGTTGAGGGCCAACTTTGCCAGCTTCTGGAACGGCGACTCCACGATGCTTTCTTTCATGTCGCCGAACTCCTGCTTGACGTCCTCGAGATCACCTGGCTCCCCGTCGTCGCCCGCGTCGGACTCCGCGGATTCCGACTCCGAGCTCTCGGCGTGCGACCCCGCTTGGCAATCGGCGGCCCAGTAGATGTGAGCTAACAGCCCGCGCTTGTTTACGCGTGGTCCAAGGCGGTTTTCCGACGCCGCTCCTGCGATGGAGAAGTCCCGCTCGCTCTGCGACCCGGACATCCTAGAAGCACAAAGCCATGTCGCAGGTAAGTATAGCACGCTGGCGTCCTCTGCGTCGTCGTAGAACCTCATGCTGTACCACTCGCACGTGGAAATGCCAACGGGGCATTTCTCAGCCTCGGGCCAGATCTTTCGGCGACAGCTGTCGCCGTCGTTCAAGGACCAAATCCCAACCTTGCCCACGAGCTGCTTCCACAACTGGAACGCACGGCTGGCGGGACTCTGTAGAACTTTTCGAAGTGCGACTCCAAAGCCGCCAGAAAAAAAAAAGGGTTCACCGACTCCAGGGAGGCTTCGAGGAGGAACTTCGGCCGAAGCAAGTGGCCTGCCATGTGGTACTTCCCGCGCCAGATGTCGAACCGCCGCTTGAACTCGGTCTTCAGGGGCGCGACCATGTCCGTCTTCGTGTCATCGGGAAAGCTCATATTCGCGATCGCTTCGCGAGAAGGCTCCTTTGCGGCGTCCCACATGTCAATGGCGCACGACACTCCGGCGACAGGGTTTGCGCCCCCAGCGCGCAGCGCCTCGTGAATTGGCTTGAGCACTGCGCGCGCGCCCCTGAGTCTTTCCACCAGGCCGCCTCGGAACAACTCTCTTGCCTTTTTGTATGTGTCCCTGCTCGTCTTGTCTGCCACTGAGCTCTCCGCCGAAGCGCCGTTGCGCTGAAGTGCAGCCACCCAATGACCTACTGGAGTACGAAGAATATTCTGGACATCCGGGACGCGCTCCGGAAGCGCGTCATCTGGGCGCGCGCGTGGGCGCGCATCTTACGGCCAGGGGGTGGCTTGAAACGGCCCACGTTGGGCTGGGCTGATCGGAGGCGCCCGAGCAGCTTGAAGTTGTTCTCGGCGAAGCCGCTCACTTCGTCCGCCGACAGGAAAGCCTCCCCGGCAAGCTCGAGCCCTTTGGAAGGCATCGTTTCTTTTCCATCGCCCTTCCACTCGCCCAAGAGGCCCTCTGTCAGGAGATTAGTCGCGTGCATCCAGCAGCGCAAAGCGATCGGGATGAAGCCGTGGACCACCTCGAACTTTACTTTCGCGATGTGCGATGCCTTCTGATCCGCAGCGAGACCGTCTGCAGCAATGCTTGCGACGCCGCAACTTCGCGCGCGCAAGCTGGGGGGGCCTCGTCAACAACTGCTCCGCGATGCCGTCGTCCCCGTCGGACTTCTCCTCGCCCTCACTGCCCGATGAAAATGGCATCCCCTTGCGGAGTCGCACGCAGAAGGTCCCGGCCATGCTCTCCCAGCACCTTGCCGCCGTCCGTGAAATCGACGACTTACCCGCCAGGACCGCATCCTCATGGCAAACTACATCTTTCTCCGCCCTCTTCATCCTGCTCGTCTCCCGGAGCTCGCACTCACAAAGCGGGGCCCACTCCTTCAGGCCGCTGCGGCCGAGCTCGGTCAAAAAAAGGCGGGGGCGAGGATCCGGGGCCAACCTGAAGGGCGCTTGCATTCGTAGAAGACTTTGGCCATCGCATCCACATGCTGGGCCTGTAGGCCCACTCCGAAAGTCGCCTCCGAGATTCTCTGCCTCTGCTGCGGGGCCGTTTGCAATTCCCCCATGGTCGCGGGAGGGCCCCGCTCGGACAGGCCGTGCAAGCTGCGCACCCGGTTGCGCGTGGCCAGTGGCAAGGCGCCCGCGCGCGGCTTCGCTGGCGCTGCCTGTGGGTGGAGGGGAACAATGCAGATCGAGCTCTCTCGGCCCTCCCCCACCCCTCCTCCTCGAGAAATCCCAGGGAAGGAGAGGGAAGGAAGAATGCCCAAATAACTGGATCTGCATTGTCTTCCCCCGCCAAGCCTCGCCCGCCTCAGACGAGGCCATCGCGCGGTGCAGCGGCCGCTGCCCAGCCGAAGCAGTGAACGCATTGTCGAAGTCTGGGCAGGATCTGCATATCCAGCGGCGCTGCGCGCCCGTGCTTCTACCAGGCTCTTGCCTGCCACCCGGCCCTTCTTGCGGGCCTCCTTCTCCGCGTGCTGCTTCGGCTCTGCCGAACTCAAACGCAGCAGCTTCCTCCTCGGAACGCCGCGGGCCGAGGCGGCCGCGGCCTCCCCATGCCGAAGGGTTCTGGAGAGGATGGCCAGAAATCCTATCAGCCCGAGCAGCGCAACAGCTACGGAAGAGGCTGTTTATATTCTGGCAGAGACTGTCTTGCATATGGAACTCCTTGGGAATGCAATCCACGGACCCTTCGGGCCTGAACAAGCTTGGCACTCACCTCCTGAAGCGCTCAACACCAAACCGCCCGAAAATTGATTTACTTGGGGCTTTGAGTCTGAATTTGCCATGCTTTCCCCTTCCCCTGGGCGGCTCTCCGACCGCCAAGCGCCGACGCTTTCGCAGTCGGGCGAGACAGCGACGACAGGGGCGAAGGGAGACAGCGGCGTGGAGAGCGAGGCTCTTGAATCACACAATCGAGATAAGGCTCTCAAGCCGCTGCACGCACACTGACGAGGACACGCGCACCGAGACTCCATGATTCTCTTCTCCAAGCGCACCCCTGCCCTGGGTCAGCACGCGCGACCATCGTCGCCGCCGCCCGCCCCGCGGAAGCACGGCGACGGGCGCGAATGCGCTGCGCCACCTCGAATCGCTTCGAGCAGCGCGGAGGAAGGCCCAGGAAGAGAATCAAGCGGTAGATGCTGCACCCGCCTCATCGTCAGCAGGGTAGCAAGCGTAATCAAGGCCCTCGCTGCGGCGGGCCGTGGCCACGTCGACGGGCTCCACCGCGGCGCGCTCCGCAGCCACAGCGGGGCTGATGCAATACTCGGCCATCTGGGCCGCGAGCGCCTCCCAACGCTCACGGAGCATCACTTTCGCGGACGCGTCGAACATGACGTCGAACTCCTTCACGGCCGCGTTGACGTGGCGGGGGTGGACGTGGAGCTCCGCCACCGAGGGCAAGACGACGGTGGCCGCGCCGCCAGCAACAAATTGCCGTTGAGCCTCAACATGAAAACGGTTGCAGGCCACGAGGTCCAACGCGTGAAAAAAAGTTTGGCCTCCGCCAACTTCCGCTTGATCTTGCGCGCCTCCACCCGGGGGCGGGCGTCGCGCCAATGCTCGCGCCAGCTCTTTCACCGCAGGTTGGAGAGCCAACCTGCGCGATTCGCCGTACGAGACTCTGGAACCGCGCTGCTTGGCCGCGCTATCCACGATGGTATTGAAGAGGCCGGCGGGCATGACGAGCCCGTTGTGCGACCCGCTGCGAGATCGCTTGGTCGACGCCTGCTGCTCTGCCACCGTGCCCATGCAGATTTTGAAGAGCTTGCCCTTGCCATCTGCTATCTGGATGAACGGGGCTTCCAGCGCCTCGTGCGTCTGGACGGCGCCCGCGACTGCGGACGTCGCGGTCCGTTGCAAAGAACCCTTCCTGCACGCGGGATGATCGCCGTGGGTGGCGATGCGGGCCAACAGGCTGAAAGCGTCGATCGCGCGCTGGCCCTGCTTCTGCAAAGCCGCAGCGCGGTCCGCGCCCATGGCTGCATGGGCGTCGCCCTCCATCTACTGCTACGCCTGCTCCACCGCTTTCTGGAAGCGCTTCCCTTTGAACCTGGCGCCTGCCTGGAGGTCTTCCAGATGCTGCTTGACCACGCCCCGCATGTCTTTCAACGCCCTGGGTCCGGAACGCCGGGGCAATGCCTCGGCGCGCAAAAAGCCTTCACCACTCGGTAATGCTCGTTCTGGACATCGGCGTGGGATGCACCCGACCGCCCCCGATCCGGGGACCCTGACCAGCGCGCGGCATCTGACGATGCAAAGGCAACGACGGTTTGGCCCGCGTCACCCCGGCGCCGAGAGCGCCGAGGAGTTGCCCCCCCCCCTGCGCCCTCCTGCTGGGCCTGGACAAGGCCAGTCGCAGAGTGCCAGATTTTACGCGGAACTCCAAGACCCGTGCCGAGACGGTTCCAAATGGCCACGGTTCTAAGCGAAGCTCCCGAGATGGCTGTCGGCCCTGGGCTTCTTCGCTGCCGGCGACGCCGGCTCCTCCTCAGGGGCGACGGCGCAAGCATCAATCGTGCTTCCTGACTGGCCCTCTACCTCCTGAGCCTGCGCGGGCGGGCCCCCGTCGGCCCCCCCAAGTGGCGCCGCCTCCTCGTAGTCGGCACCGAAGCCGCAGTGTTCCACCCTGCCGCCAGCAGAGCCCTCCACGATTCTGCGGAGGACGCGAACCGCCAGGTCCCCTGCCGAGTGCGCGACCTCGTGGAAGCTGCCCGCGCGGCCGTGGTGGATGCCAACTTTGACGCCGCAAGCTGTCGCGACTGTCTCAAGTTCACTGAGCCCGTCTGGCGGGTCGCCGACCAAGAGCTCGGAGGCGAGAGCCTCGTGGCCGCTGCTCTGCAACTCCCGCGCCACTGGCGCTACGAGGTTCTTCGCGGCCTGAAGCTCGGAAGCGCATTCCCCGCTGAACCCGCCGGCGCTCCGAGGCAGCACTTGCCACTGGGCGATGGCAGCGGGCCCTGCTCGCCCCAAGCGAATGCAATGGAGCGCGCAGCGGCCATCTCGCGGCATGGCCAAGACCGAATGAGCAGGCGCCATGGTGCCTTGCAGGCTCCACTCGATTGACCGATGGGTTTCGCTAGAGCCCGGGCAGCGGCGGGGGCGAAGCCTCAAATATAGCCCCAGCAGGCCCCCGAGAGGCCACCGCAATACCTCAACGATCATCACCATGATCATTATAACCATGGCCATCCTCATGAACACCGCTGTCCTCACCACGGCCCCCGAAGAGGCCCGCTTGTATCCGAGACCGTTGCAAGATAGCCCTTCGGCGCGCTCAGTTGAGCATCATTTCTGGATGGGCTGGTGGGGGTCCATTCTCGGCGCGCGGGCGCGCGAGACACGGGGCGCCAGCGCCCCCCCCCCCCCCCCCCCCCCCGCGGTCAGCTGCGAGCGCGCATCTAAGCGCTGACGAACACACACGTACGCGCGCCAGTTTACTTGCACATTGCTCGAAAACTTGCGTATATCAAGCACCCTCTCCCTCCCTCCCTGCCTGCCTCCCTCTGTCCTTCCCCCCCCCCCCCCCCCCCCCCCCCCCCCCACCCCCCCCCCCTCCCCCCCCCTCCCTCCCCCCGCGCGGACAAGGGCAGAGACGAGGGGGGTAGGGGGGCGGGGGATAGGCAGGTCAGTGGGAGAGCGAGGGCGGCAGGAGGGAGGGGGGCAGGAAAAGAGGGAGGGATGGGGGGGGGGGGAAGAGGACGGGGAGTAGAATGAAAGAGGGGGGGGGAGGAGAAGGGAAATGGGAAGGGGGGGGCGAGGCTGGAGGAGGGGGGGGCCGCCCGCCCGCGAGGGCCGGAGGACGAAGGGGGGAAGGGGGAAAGGGAGGTGAGTGAGAGAGGGAGGGGAAAGGGAGGGAGGGAGGTCATTGGGAGAGGGAGGGAAGCAAGGAGAGAGGGGGGAAGGGAGGGAGGGAGGCAGGAAGGAGGAGTAGGAGGAGGGGGAGGAGGAGGAAGAGGAGGAGGGGGAGGAGGAGGGAAATATGGAGGACAACAAAAGAGGAAGGCTGGAAGAGGAGGGAGGCCGCCACCCGCGAGGGTTCGGAGGAGTGAGGGAGGGAGGGAGGGAGAGAGATAGGGAGGTCAGTGGGAGAGACAGGGAGGGATGGAAGGAGAGAGGCAGGGAAGGAGGGGGGGAGGGGGCGAGGAGGAGGGCGAGAAGGAGAGCGACGAGGGGCACGAGGAGGATGAGGAAGAGGGAAGGATGGAGGAAGCGGGAGGAGAGAGGCTGGAGGAGGAGAGATTCCACCGCCCGCGAGGGTTGCAGGAAAGGGGGGAGGAAGGGGGGAGGGACGGAGATCAGGGAGAGAGGGCGAAAGGAGGGAGAGAGGGAAGGGAGGACAGAGAGAAGGAAGGGAACGAGGAGGAAGGAGGACAAGGGTGAGAACGAGGAGGAGGACGAGGAGGAGGACGAGGAGGGAAGGAAAAAGAGGAAGGGGGAGGAGAAGGAGGAGGATGCGGAAGAGGAAAAGGGGGAGGAGAAAAAGGTGGAGGAGGAGGGGAACGAAAAGGGGGAGAACAGCAGGAAAAGGAGGGGATCAGAGAGAGGAGCAGGGGGAGAGGACGAGGAGGGCGAGGCAGAGGAAAAGGAAGACGAGCACCGACACCTTCGGAAGCATGCGCTGTCCACCACCCTAGATGAAACAGTCCTGGAATTCCACCCCGAACCCGATGCAAAACTCGATCCCGAATCAAATGTCCCGCCCGTGCCGGGGCCCTCCGAGTCTTAGAATTCAAGTTTGAATTCGAATGCGAGCCCGGGAATGACAAAATAAAAAATCTTATCGATAAGCAGTGTAACCATCATAGAACTATGCGCTTGATAACTTGAATGCTTCTATCTCCCCGAACAAGCCAGGAAACAAACACATGGCCAGAACATGCGCTAAACTAATTGCACATCAACATACAGTGAATGGCAAGCGACAACTTTCCAAAACACATATGATCAAACGTACGTCACCTATTCCTTGCTGGCATATGCGTCGGAATGGTTCGAGCATCTGAAACCGAATCTATCGATGCACGGAAAAAAGAAAAATCGAAAACACATGAACTCGACGCACATCGACAGAGAAAACCAATTTCGTAGAATGCCACACCCACATAGCATCTCAAAATGATTCTAGAACGCAGATCTGTGCATGCTAACTTTTGCGGAGCGTGTTCTGGCCAAACTCCTTGCCCCTCGGCTCGAGCGCTTGGGCGCCTACATATCGAACCAATTTAAGCATCAGCGGCCGAAATAAAATCGATAACAAACGAGATTGGTGCAAACGTTTGCGTTGATGCCGCGGTTATTTTTTTTATATATAAACAAACAATTGTTGTTTCAGTGTGTTTGAGCATCGCGGATATCCGCGCCAACATATATCGCAACCGTGTGTGCGTCTACGCTATGCTTAATCAAGGTGACCGTTATGCCTGATGAACTTGAGTTGGTTTAGGTGAAACGCAAACGTGGAAATTCTCTTAGGTTGGACGCAAATCACATGTCAGCAATGTGTAAAATATGCATGTGAGGATATATAAAAAATCCCACCAGCCCTTTGGGCGTGAGTGGTTTAGAGAGCCCGCTCTGTCCTCAACCCCCCTTCTTCCCCTTCGGGGAGGGGTTTACCCCTCCCCCTACCCCCTCCCCCTGGACCTGGAGAGGGAGTTCCGCGGGTCGTCAGGGGGTCTTTTTCGACGTCTGGGAGGGCCAAAAAACGACGACCCTCACGAGGATTCTGGCCCCGAGGGGGGGGGGGGGGGAGTTTGGTGCCTCAGCTCGTCTTGAAGCCAAAATCATTGATTGTACTACGGTTGTGGCCCCATGTTGGCCTCCTGAGGAGGCCGCGCTCATCTTCCTTCATAGCAAAATCATTGATGTTACGAAGGTTTTGGGCTCATGTTGTCCTTCTCAGGGGGCAGCTCTCATTTGCGCTTCAAAGGAGGTCGCAAGAGGCCCCAAGATGGCCCCAAGAGGCCCCCAGGAGGCTCCCAAGAGGCCTCCAAGAGGCCCCCTCAGAGGCCCCCAAGCGGCCCCAACATGCCCCTAAGAGGCCCCCAAGAGGCCCCCAAGAGGCCCCAAGAGGCCCCAAGAGGCCCCCAAGAGGCCCCCAAGAGGCCCCCAAGAGGCCCCCAAGAGGCCCCAAGAGGCTCCAAGAGCCCCCAAGAGGCCCACGAGGAGCCCGAACGACTCACACCAGGACGAGGGGCCCGAACGACTCACACCACGAAGAGCCCGAACGACTCACACCACAAGGAGGGGCCCGAACGACTCACGCCAGGACGAGGCGCCCGAACGACTCACACCACGAGGAGCCCGAACGACTCACGCACGAGGAGCGCGTTCTCCCCCTCCTCCTCCGCCTCGCCCTTCCCCCGCCCCCCCCACAAGGAGGATGTGCAAGGGGGCGGAAGGAAGGAGGGGCAAGGGGGATATGCGGGGCCAAGCGGACACACGCCTGAAAAAAAAAAAAAAAAAAAAAAAAAAAAAAAAAAAAAAAAAAAAAAAAAAAAAAAAAAAAAAAAAAAAAAAAAAAAAAAAAAAAAAAAAAAAAAAAAAAAAACGCTGTCGGCATGCTTCGCAAGAGTTGCTGCTGCGAGATGGGCTGGTGGGGATACGCGAAGCGTAAAGAATTGAAGAAAACAATGTTGTTTCTTTTTGTTCAAACAATACACAATGCGTACATCAGTTATGCGAAAGAAAGCGTTTATTTGAACACTGCATTGAAGAATGTTACCACAGTGACGAAATTAAGTTTATGGATGGGTACGAAAAACTACATATTGAAGATCGACCAAATCGAGAAATTGTGCACCACTATTGAAATTAAAAATGAAAGCGGTCGGAGGCAGTGGGTGAAAAAAAGGCACATTGTTTTTTCCATTAATATTCGTTTGCGGATGTTTATCATGAGTGGTGTAGGAATCATTGAAGGCATTTTCAACAGAAATAATTGACGCTCACGTGTTCCCCGAGTACAGTTTTACCAAACACATGGTTGACATTGTTTCTTGTAAGAAACGATCATAATTGTTCAAAGTAACCGAAGATGTTGTAAAATTTTTATTTTGCCGTAAACCGACGCCAATGTGGAAAATCGCGCTGCTTTATTTGGATGGAAATACGGGTCCAATGGACGCAAAACACTATTCGGAACGCTGGAAGGAATCCTTGCCTGTTGAGCATTCACCACCTTGTCTCTGCACAGCACTGCCGGGGACCTGCGGCGTAAATTCTCGTGGTCAAATGTTGGATATATACCTCGAACATCAGTTTAGTTGAATACTGCCGTGACCGCGGGGCGAGAGATGCCGCGCTTCATTTCCTGCTTTCGCCGCCGCCGCGCGGTTGTTTATTGCTCCGATGTCTCTGCCGCGTTCGATGTCGATAGAGTCCACAGCGGCAGGCTATGCACAAAATCCGCCCGTTGTCTGTCCAACCCGACATTGCTACTGTTTTGGGCAGTTGGCTCATGCCATGGAGCGCCCGCGTCGTCGCCCAAGGATCTTTGTCGGACCCAACGCGCATAGAAAACATGGTATACCAGGGTGCCGTGTTAGGCCCTACGTTGTGGAACGTGTGCATTGGTGATACAAATAATGCAACCAAGTGCGTAACCAGACCGTTCTTACACATTCGTCAGGACGGTGCCAGTTGAAATCGAATGAAGCCACTCGAAGCTTATGTATTGATAACAAGAAGGCTTGAAATGCCGAGTCGCGTAAATATGTAATTGCGCAATCTGTCTCAGTAGATGTGCTTCGACTGGTTTCGATTGCAATTCGATTTCAGGTGGTTGAACCGTTCCGACGAATACGTTATACTGGTTTGGTGACGCAGATTTCGCCGCATGATTTGTAAACCCACGGTTTCCATTAAGTGCATGTTGCACTTGCTTGTCCTGCGATTGACGAACAGCATGTTGATCGCATACCGTTGATTGTTTTCGAAAGTGAAAGGTTCAAAGTTGAAATTCACATGTGCAGATTTGCATAATGATAACATGCGCGTGGAATTCTTTCGTGTAGAATCGTTTTCAGATGTTCGGCATGCGCTTTTGCATCGTACGCAGTTTTCTGCCTCAATGCTTCGATTGATTCTTTTATATTCCATTTCAATTTCTCGAATCGTTCCAGCAAAGACGGCATTATGGTTTGATGACGCATGTTTGGCCATAGATTTGTTAACTTCGGGGTTTTCACATGGTACATGTCTTCTTGTAGTTGTCTTGTGATTGCCGAAACGCGTCTTGATCACGTAAAGATCATTTCGAGGTTTAAGAGATTCAATATTCAAGTTATTACGGGATACATTTGCATATCGTGGGAATGGCTGCGAAGGGGGGGGGGGGGGGGGCGGGGTCCAACTGGGGGAATTGATGAAGGGGCGTCGGGCCTCTTCCGAAAACGGACCTGCGGGTGGTGCCTAGAACGGCGATGTCACGCTGGGTGCTCAGAGGAGCAAAAGAAACAAGAGCGCATCATGATCATATATACCAATAGCACGTAACAAGCGGCCCTGCGCGGCGTCGAGGGGGGAGGGCGCCGAAGACGAGGCAACATGAATTGCTGATGTTCTATATTAAACATACGATAAGCAATGCTATGTGTACAGTAGTATAACTTCACTGTCATAATAAGCGGCCGCGAAGAATGCTGCGCGCGCAACAGCCGCACTCGCGAGCGCGTTATTTTACGCGCCTCGGCAAAGCGTCGACTCCCACCGCATGTGCAGGTGCGAAACATCAGGGGCCGTGAGAAACTACTGCGGCCCAGCGCCGGCACGCTCCAAAGGAGCCGCCGGGCGAGAGAACGCGCAGCTGGGCCCCTGCCCCAGAAGGGCGACCAAGGACGGAGAAGGGAAGAAGGAGAGGAAGAAGAAGGGGGGGGGGAGGGGAAGGGGGGGGAAGGAGAGAGGGCAGCAGCAGACGACAGACAACGAGGAGAGAGAGAGAGAGAGAGAGAGAGAGAGAGAGAGAGAGAGAGAGAGAGAGGAAGAGGAGGCGAGCGGGGAGGGCCAAGCCCCAAAAGCGGCAACGCGCCAAGCGCGCACCTGGCACCCCATGCCGGGCGGCCGGGGGGGGGGGGGAAGGGAAGGGGGAAGATTGGGCGCGGCGGGCGACGGCGACGCGAACGACGGCAGCAAAAGGAGAAAGGGAAGGGGAGAGGAGGAGGAGGGAAGGGGGAGAACGGGGAAAAAGGAGAAGAGGGGAGGCAAGGAAGAATAACCAAATGAAACCTCACTCGATCAGGGTCGCCAGTCCCTGCAGTCCCGCAACGGATGCGATGCCATGGGGATTCTCCAGGATAGCGCGGTCTTCCAGTCCACAAATCCCTGCGCGGCGCGGCAAGTGACCGGCGCGGAGAGGAGCCCTTGAAATTCTTCGACACTAGAAGCTGCCACCGCGGAGTCGGGCAACAAGTTCTAAACTCGAACGCCTCCAAATCGCGACCTGAGCAAAAAATCAGGGGCCCGTATCGAACAGATGTCAGTGAGATGCCTGGCGTGTCTCCGTGGTGCACGTGCCAGCGGGCTCCGGAAATCCATCTGGAAGAAAGGCTGGAATTGCTGTCGTCCGTGACAGATAACCGTCCTATGAATAACGCCCAACATAGCTATGTCCCGCCGCACAGACAGCGGAGCTAGAGAAAAATGCATGAGGGCGTCTAGATCAGATATGCAAAGAGACCTAAGACAACGAGACAATACATAATCAATCGGAGCTAATACCGAATCAGAAGCGTGAGCAATCCCGGGAATACGGTGTTCGATATAGCTTAAACTATGACTCTTAAACAACTGCACCAACTCTCCGTCAGTGTGACATCTTCTGGCGCGCAGCAGTGTGAGCAGTTTCCACCCGCATTCGCGCGCGCATTCGTGCGCAGCTTCGCTCCGCTCATGATTAATTCAGTGTCGAATCGAATGCCTGAAGTTTTGAAGGAATCGCCGGAAGGCCTGGTCTTGGAAATAATGTGGAAACTTTCCTTCGAAAAATCAAACGAAACCCCATTCGCCGCTCCCCAGTCGCGCATGCAAACTATCGCGACACAGCCGGAGAGCATGCATTATATCTTCCTCTGGAACGATTGATTCAAACACTTTAAACGCAATCAGTGCGCCCGCGGAAGCAATATCAAGAAAACCATGCGACGAGATTGCCCGATGCGAATCACAAAAGAAGGCATTCCATAAGGGTGGTCCGAACACAGTCCCTTGATAGACCATGCCTCGCATAACCGCTGGATCAGACAAAGACCCTTGCAGAGCCACTGAAGCCGCACGCTCGCGGAGCCAACTTTGCAGGACGGCCAACATCTGCGGATGCACCTTCGCAGCCTGGAGCTTCAACATAATTCGGTACGCAGATACTTTGTCAAACGCTCCGGATACATCTGAACAGTACAAGGCAACGCGGCAGCCTCGGCCCATGCCTAACAGCCAGGACAAGACGAAGAAAAGCACTGCATATCGCGCGCCCCGGCCTGCGGAATACGCAACCTGACTAAGACCAAACAGTTGTAATCCCACCAACCGCGGCACGAAGAAAATGCTTAATATCTGCTCCGCTACTTCAGACGTTTGCGATGTCAATTGTACTCCCCGGTAGTTGTCGGGATCACCGGCAGAACGACGCTTGAAAAGAGGATGGATCCAGTGTTTGCGCCAGCACTCAGGCCAACGACCTGCTCTCAAAGTCTGCCTGCAAAGAATAGCCATCGGGGGCGCGAGCTCCACGGCGCATTTTTTCAAGACGCAAGCTGGAATGAGGTCAGGTCCAGAGGAGCTCTGCGGATCTAGCACCTGCAATTCTTTTTTGACCGCTTACACCCTGACCGACAAAAAACCCGAATCCTCAGGGGCAGGGGTCGGAAGCAAATCAGAAAACGAATTAGGAACGATTTCAGGAATAGTCCATTTTCCAGCAAGGGTGCGAACATGCAAATCAGCCTTGCTCTTGGGATACAAAGCCCAAGACCCGTCTGAGCGACGCAGAGATGGACGCGCAGATTTGGATGCCTTCGCTAGCAGAGACTGCGACAAACGCCACCAAACCTTCGACCCACGACGGAGCGAACGCAAACGACTCCGACTCCGAACAATGCATCGATTAAATGCGTCTAGCAATCCGTCACTACACTGCCTAGCAGCGACAGGAAATTGAGCGGCACCTGCAGCGATACTTTTTTCATGCACTAGGCGCAGACATTCGGAATCGAGCCACGGATGAGAACTACACCGAACTACCGAGTCTGAGTATGGAATGAAAACCCGCATGCAATTTAAAACCACTGCTGAAAAATACTCTGCTGCTGCATCGACACTCAAGGAAGACAAAGGTTCCCAATTTCCAAATGAAATCCTACGCCGGAGCCCTTGCCAGTTCGCACTGCCGTACTGCCAGAGCCGTCGGGATGCGGCTGCGAACGAAGGAGGAGGCAGAGTAAGGGAAAGAGAAAGAAGACAATGATCGGCAATTTCGCTGAGAATCTCGACTCGGAGCTCTGAGAAATCCGTCAAGACAAGATCCAAAATA
>CAUYUJ010015715.1:1008074-1023556 GCA_963575745.1 Prorocentrum cordatum
CCTTCTCCTCCTGCTGCTCCTCCCGCTGCTCCTCCCTCTTTTTCCCTGCTTGTCCCTACATTATCCTCCTGCCGCCTGCTCCTGCCGCCTCCTCCTGTCCCCTCCTCCTCCTCCTCCTCCTCTTCTTCTTCCTCTCCTCCCTCCTAGTCCTCCTCCTCTCCTCCTCCTCCTCGTCCTGCCCCACGTCCTCCCCTGCTCTTCCTGTCCTGCTCCTTCCTGCTCCTCCTCTCCTATCCTCCACCTCTCCTCCTCCTCCTCCGCCTCGCCTCCTCCTCTCCTTCTCCTCCTCCTCCTCCTCCTCCTCTCCTCCTCCTCCTCCTCCTCCTCCTCCTCCCCCTCCCTTCCCCCCTCCTCCTCCTCCTCCTCCTCCTCCTCCTCCTCCTCTCCTCCTCCTCCTTTTCAGTTTTCTCCTCCACCCTCCTCCTCCCTCCTCCTCCTCCCGTCCTTTTCCTTTCTCCTCTCCCTCCTTACCCTCTTCCTCCTCCTCCTCCTCCTCCTCCTCCTCCTCCTCCTCCTCCTCTCTCCGTAGCCACTGGCTCAAGCCATTCTGGCTCAAGAACCACTCTGGCCCAAGCCTTTGCTGGGTCCAGGGTGCTCCTGGGCTGGACCAGCGTTCCGCTGTGCTTTCTTGAGCGCCTCATCCGAGGCGAACGCAGGGGTGCTCGGTCACTGGGCGCTACGGGCTACGCCCGTCCCGCTTAGTGGGTGAGCTCCTTTGTCGCACGCCAGTCATGTCTGTGCTCCTTGCTTTCGCGCTCTTCCTGGTGGTCGACTCGAAGGTGATCGTTGAGCACAATGCATCGGCAGCGTTCGGCGAGGAGCGCCTCACCACTTCTCGTTCTCCGTCTTCATCTACTGTAGTCTTTGGTGTGTTGCGGTGTCAGCGCCTTGGTGTACGTGGTCCCCGCGCTCCAGTGCCGACCCGTCTCGCTTCACCGCCCCCATCTTCGGCTCTCGTGGCTGGCCTTCTTGCTGTGCTTCTTCGGCTTCGGGCAAGACGTGGTGCTGGACAACGTCGCCTTCCCTGCCCCGCTTTCGCGTCCTGGGGTTGTGATGGTGGATCTGCCGCCGGGTCTGCTGGGCGCGTCCGACGCTCCAGAAATGAAGTACCTCCTCAAGAGCAAGGTGACGGACAAGATCGTGACCGCCATCAGCGTCGCGACGGTGACGATCAACAACAAGGCGCCCATCGTGAGCTCCAAGACTTGGGTGTACCGCTGCCTGTACATCGTATTCATGTTGTTGTGCCTCAGCGGGCGGCCGCCTGGCACTCTTTTCCATGCGATGCAGGTGGCGCGACAATTCAGGCAATATGCAATGCAGTCGGCCACCATATTTACCCAGATTTGATCGACAAGGCTGTTGGAATGTTCCCATTTTTCCCACCGCCGCCTGGCGACCTCGGCGAGGCTCTTGGCCCGCCCGACAGGCTACGGTTGGACCATGGCGTTGCCGTTCCTGCTGGGTCGCGTCTCTGTCTTTTGATCGGCTACCCTGAGCAGCCAATCACGAGGCCAACCGTACTTGAGTTTATGCGTGCTACCGCGGCTGGCATTGCGTCTAATTCAGGCGCCAACTTTAAGCCGCGACCTGCGACTCCTCGCCCTCCCACAGCTTGGCTCGGTGCGCGGCCTGAGTCCAGTAGGGAAATTGGTGCTCGAGATCGCAGCAGGTCTCGCGCCCACACTCGCCACGCCAAGCCAGTCTCTTCGCCGAGTAGCTCGCCCCCTTCCAGCGGAGGCTCGGCCTCCCACAGCGTCGGTGGCTCACTGTCGCCCAGGGAGGAGCCCAATAGTTTCGTGAAGTCCGCCGAGGAAGGGCTGCGCCGCGCTCAAGAAGCTTTCGAGGAGGTGAAACGCCGTCGAGTCGTTTCTTCACCGTCGCCTCGGCCCGGTAAGCAAGAGTCAGTGGCCCGTCCTCCTGCTGGCCCGCCGCCAACACACCTGGTTGAGGCCCACCGCGCCAAGGAGCGCAGCAAGGCTCCTCAGGCCAAGTCCCACGCAGGGGAAGCCACGTGTTCGGTGGGCCACTCACTAATCTTTTCACAGAAGGCGAATTGGAGGTTCGTCTGTGAGTGGTGCAACAACCGTCTCCCGCGTGGCTCGATCACCTTCTGGTGTAAGACGTGTGAGTACACGGCTTGCGGCGACTGCTACTCACCGCCAACGCCTCCTGAAGAAGTGTCTGCTTCAGCGCAGGAGAGGGACTCAGCAGCTAGCGGCTCTGCTCCGTCGCAACGCTCGGCCGCCCCCGCTGCCAAACGCATGCCTGCCTCAGCACGTGCCACGAAGCAGGTCCCAAAGAGGCTGTTGAGGCCCAACTATGAAGATGTGCACCCCCCGGCGCGCACGAACTGCAAGGGCAGAGCCTGGCCAGGATTGTACTCGAAATCAGGCAGGTACCACTGTGCCGCTCCTTCGTGCCGTAACTTCATGCCCGGAGAAGAGCACATGGGACGGCCAGTGGCGGGGTCTTGCCTCGCTCAATGCGGGCAAGGGCTTCGTGTACAGATTTTGTTGGCTCGAGGAATGCACGGAGGCAGACCTGCCCAAGTGGCAGCGCTGGTTCACGCACCCGCAGAACATGTACGGTCGTGCATTTCCCCCCAACCCCTCCGAATGGAGGCTCCAAGTTTGCCCCGCCGCACATTAAGGCCTGGCGCGGCTCGGCGCTCCACCCTTTTGGGGTGTGTGCCCTCCTGGATATTCTAGGCCTGCCGTGCTTGCGGCGCGGGTCTCTTTTTCGTTTCTGATCCCGTCGGTGCTTGGCACTTTCGGGGGGCTCCTCTCTTTTCTGGAATATTCGCGGGCGCGGCCTGGCTGCACGTGTCGGTGCCCCTCCCCGTGGTGTTCCCTCGGGGTTTGGTGGGTTTTTCGTTGTTGGCTTGTTTGGTTTTTGGCCTTTCACTGCTGCGCTATCGCGCGGTGCGTCCAGGCTTGAGTCCTGGTAACTTGTACGGAACATTGCGTGGCCACGGGGGCATGGCCCTGACTGTGGTCTTGGAGCCTTGCGTTTTAGAACGGTTGCTGTGTTTTTCTTTGAAACACGGGGTGTGGGCGCAGGCCTCACCCAGCACAGCCCGTTTTACTTGCCCCTCACGGGGCTCTTTGGCTGTGGTTGTCCAAAGCTGGCAGGTCCCGCACTGCCAGTTGCTAGCAATATGCGGTGGGCCCGTGGAGGTCAACAATATCCTGCTCCTGCTCCTGCTCCTCCTCCTCCCTCTCCTCATCCTGCTCCTCCTTGTTGCTGCTCCTCCTGCTCCTTCTCCTCCTGCTGTTCCTCCCTGCTCTTCCCTCCTTCTCCCTGCTTCCCCCTGCTTCTCCCTACATTATCCTCCCTGCTCCTCCTGCCTCCTCCTCCTCCTTTCCCGTCCTCCTCCTCCCTCCTCCTCCCCCCCACCCTCCTCCTGCTGCTCCTCCTGCTCATGCTCCTTCTGCTTCTCCTGCTTCTCCTGCTGCTCCTGCTGCTCCTCCTGCTCCTGCTCCTCCGCTTCTTCCTCCTCTTCCGCCTGCTCCTCCTGCTCCTGCTCCTGCTTCTCCTGCTCCTGGTGCTCCTCCTCCTGCTGCTCCTGCTGCTCCTCCCTCCTCCTCGTCCTCGTCCTCCTCGTCCTTCTCGTCCTCATCCTCCCCCTGCCCGCACTCATTGATGTCGGTTTAGCTTACAGAAACCAGCATTCTCATTCGAGTAAGATGTAGCTTACAGATACCAACATACTAATTCGATTACCGCTTAGCTGACAGAAACTAGAATTCCGGATCTCCTTGAAATATTATCTAGGGGATGCGGTCAACAAAAATAGTTTATTCGGCGGCGAATTTATGACAATGGGGATCATCATGTTTAAAACAGGTGTTGGAGATTATTGGTATTACTGCTACTACCATGCCGGCGCCCAGGGCCCTCCAGTTGCATGGCACTTTTCCTAAGCATTCCCAGACGCCGCCGGCGCGAATCGTGATGTTACTGGCCCCTTCCCCCCCCGAGTAACGCCCGTTACCGCCAGGGAATAAAACAACGCCTCTTGGTGGTCGGTTTCTGTCATTGGGTTTGCTTCTGGGGGCCGATGCGGAGCCGATTTGATCGGGGGGAGCGGGAGGGTTTCTTTCGGGACCTCCTCCTCCTCCTCCTCCTCCTCATCCCCCTCTTCCTCCTCCTCCTCCCCCTCCTCCTCCTCCTCCTCCTCCTCCTCCTCCTCCTCCTCCTCCCCCCTCCTCCTTATCCTCCTCCTCCCCCTGTTCCTCTTCCTTTTCCTTGTCCTTTTCCTCCTCCTCCTCCTCCTCCTCCTCCTCCTCCGCCTCCCCCTCCCCCACCTCCTCCTCCTCCTCCTCCTCGCCCTCCTCGCCCTCTTCCTCCTTCCTCCTCCTCCTCATCCTTCTCCTCCTCCTCCGCCCTCCTCCTCCTCTTACTATTCCTTTTCCTGACGCTCAAGCCTGCCTGCTCCTGCTCTTGCTCCCGCCTTCTCGTCGTTTGTTTCCTCCTCCCCTTCCACCTCCTCTTGTTCCCCAACTCCACGGCAAACCCACAGCAAATACCTTCTCCTACTCCCCGTGCTCCTCCTCCTCCGCTTCCTCCCCTCCCCCTTCTCGGAACCGCTACGCTGAGAACTTGTCTTCGGAGAAATTGTGTTCAAGGGAGAAGGAAAAGCGAGTACCGCGAAGTACGGGATAGGTTTTGTTTCCTTTACTGTCGCAACGACTGACAACCGACGGACACCAGAAAGCAGCCCAAGCCAGGCAATGAAGGCGCGCCCCAGGGGCCGAACGACCGAGAGCCAGCCATGGGGCCTGGCCCGACCAAAGCAAACGATAAACCACCGACAAACAACCGAAAACAGCGCAAACCGGGCGATGAAGGCGCGACCCAGGGGCCGAACGACCGAGAGCCAGTCAAGGAACCATTCTTGAAATTCTGTCATTGGTTTCAATTTCAGCCACAATCAGGCCACACCGCAATTCCTTGGATTCGACAAAGCCAGAACCCAAGCAGCCAATATCAAATATTCTTGGGTTCTGCAATGCAGAACCCAAGGATGCTTCTTTCCCAGAATCCTTGGGTTCTGCAATGAAGAATTTTGGCATTGCTTTCTTTTCAGCCCAAAGCAGAGCATACCACAATTCCTTGGGTTCGGCTGAGCCTCGCCCAAGGAGGCCATGTCAGAAATCCTTGGGTTCTGCATCGCAACACCCAAGGAATTTTGGCATGGCTTTGCCTTCAGCCCAATGCAAGCCATACGGTTTAAGACTTGGCAGAGCCAAACCCAAGAATACCATGACAAAAACCATTGGGTTCTGCAGCGCAACGCCCAAGGAATTTTGGCATTGCTTTCTTTTTCAGCCCAAACCAGACCATGCCACATTTTTTTGGAGTGGACAGTGCCACACCGACGAAGCCATGTCAACCATCATTGGCCTCCTCAGCGCAACACCCCAGGAATTTTGTCATGGCTCTTCCTTCAGACCAAAGCAAATCATTACAGAGTTTCGTGGAGTCGCCAGAGGCAAACCTAAGGAAACCATGTCAAACATCCTTGGGTTCTGCATTGCAAAACCCAAGGAAGTTTGGCATTGCTTTCTTTTCAGCCCAAAGAACACCATATCACAATTTCTTTGTTGAGGCCTTGGGCTCGGCAGAGCCTCGCTCAAGAAGACCATGTCAACATTTCTTGGGTTCTGCTGCGCAAAACACAAGGAATTTTGACATGGCTTTGCCGTCAGCCCAATGCAAGCCACACCGCACTTCTTCAGATCTGGCATAGCTAAACCCAAGGAAGCCATGTCAAAAGCCATTGGGTTCTGCAGCGCAAAATTTGGCATGGCGTTTCTTCCCAGCCCAAAGCAGACCATACCAGAATTCCTTGGGGTGGGCAGAGGCTCGCCCAAGGAGACCATGTCAACGAACACAACGAAACGATGAAACGTAACGCCCGCACGCCGCGATGGGAAAACAAAACGCAAAAACAAAACAGCGCCATGCAATCGGAGACAAACGAAACGTCCGTCGCGAATGAGGTCCTTGCGCGGCGCGGTGCGGTCTGGCGGTATTGAAACAAAACGTCGTTCTTAGGCGTTTTAAACAAAAACGTTTCGTAAAACACGAAAGCGGTGTGACAAATCAGAAAAACAACGTTCTGCTCGCCTCCTGCCAGCGGAAGTCGACAGCCAAGGCGGGAGAAGTCGGATCGGCGGAGATCGGCAGGCCAGGAACTTCTCGTTAGAGAACCAACATGCACATCGGAATCCGAAATCGAATCGAATCGGAATCGGAATCGATCGAAATCGAATCGAATCGAATCGGAGGAATCGGAATGAGCCCTGCGCTCCAGGGTAGCTGCGCGCCCTCCAAAGCAGCCCCTTCTGGATGCCCCCCAAGTGTGTCCTGGAAGGGCAAGGCGCCTCCGTGGGGCCCAGCGCTCTCAAGGGCACCAGGGCGAAAGGGCGCACTCGTCAACCGCCTGGAAGTGACAGGGCACGGGCGAAAGACACAGGATGTGAAACAAAACGGGTCAACAAAAAGCAAGCCCATCCCATGGCATCTCCACCCTTGCAACCTGGGTTTGTTCCGCCTCTGCTTTTTTTCACGCCCCGCTTCTCCCCCCCGGTTTGCTCCACTCTTCGACGCCTGTGGTTTTCGGGCCGACACTTGGGCCTCTGGCGGCAATCCGTGAGGATCTGGGCTCCCCCAGAAAGCTCTCGGCGAGGCGCAGCCGCTGGGAAGCACCCCGTCGACCAAAAGTTGCTCGAACCTCCAACCTCGAACCTCGAGCTCGAGACTGTCCCGTCTTGCCCGGCCTCCTTGGGCGCGGGCGGCACCACTGGCGCGGCCGCCGGCCCCACCTAGAAGTAGAGAAGACAGTATAAATACACACTTTCGACGGTCCGCGCGATGTCTTGAATCTGCGCTGAGCCCCCCCTCCCTGGCGCGCGGAGCGCGCGAGGAGCGGCGCCGGAGGCGCCGCCGGGGGAGCCCAGCGCGGATCCAAGACCTCGCGCGGAGCGCCGAAAATTTGTTCCCAGACATGCGACGTTCTGATTTTTTCGGAATGGGGTCCCTGGAAGCCTCGACCCTTCCCCGGCACCGGGTTTCCGTCCTGCATCGCTCTTTGACGCTCCCGAAGCCCGGTAAGAAGGGCCCCCGGAGGCCGAAAACTGCCCAAAACCTCCCGCCCCGACTTCATTTTTGGCGACGCGATCATGTCTGGGCTCATGCCGTGCCTTCGTCGTCGACCCCCGCCTGCGGCAAGGGCGGCCCCTGCTTACCAGCCTGGAGCATATCCCTATCCCTATGCTGGGCATCTCCTCATCGCGATGCCAATCTCAGGGATTCCCTCATTTTTTGAAGGCGAATCCCTAAGATTGTCATCGCCTTTTGGCGTGTCAATCTTAGGGATAGGGGTAAGTTCGAGGCTGGTAACCTGCTGCAGCCTCGGCGGCGGCTGCCGCGGCGGCCTCTGCGGCGCAGCCGCCTCTGGCGTCCCCGCGGGGGCCGGCGCCGCCGGGGGCGAGGCGGCTCCTGCGGGCGGCGAGGCCGCTGCCGCGCTTCGCGCCGGGTCTCGCTCGCGCGGCGCCGTCGCCGCCGCCGCCGCCGCGGGCGGCGACGGCGGTGCGGTGGTCGTCGTCGTCGTCGTCGTCGTCGCCGCCGTCGTCGTCGTCGCCGCCGCCGCCGCCGTCGTCGTCGTCGTCGTCGTCGTCGTCGTCGTCGTCGTCGCCGTCGTCGCCGCCGTCGTCGTCGTCGTCGTCGTCGTCGCTGCCGCCGTCGTCGCCGCCGTCGTCGTCGTCGCCGCCGCCGTTGTTGTCGTTGTCGTCGTCGTCGTCGTCGGAATCGCCGTCGTCGTCGCCGCCGCCGGCGGCGGCGACAGCGCTTCGCTGGTCGTCCTGCCGCCGCGGCCGCGGCCGCGGGCGCGGGCGCGGCGGCCTCCTCCGGCGCGGCCGGCTGCTGGGGCTCCGCCGCCGCGGGCGCGGGCGCGGGGGGCCCGCCTCTCGGGCGGCGCGGCACGTCGTCGTCGTCGTCGTCGTCGTCGTCGTCGTCGTCGTCGTCGCCGTCGTCGTCGTCGCCGTCGTCACCGTCGTCGTCGTCGTCGTCGTCGTCGTCGTCGTCGTCGTCGTCGTCGTCGTCGTCGTCGTCCCGCTGCTGCTCCTGCGCCTCCTCATGCTCAGCTCTCTCCCTGTCCTCAGCAACCTCATCCGCATTCCCCCCACGCTCCTGATCCTCTCGTCCTGCTGCTCCTCCGCCTCCTCCGCCTCCTCCTCCCCCTCCTCCTCCATTGCTATTCCTTCTAGGTCCCAGGAGTGGTGTTATGGCACAGTTCAGGATTTTCAGGCGGTTGTTTTCCAACAGGGCAGGACTCAGCAAAAATGAATGCTTGTAGGGGCCCACGAAGAGGAAGCTTGGAGGGAGCGCGTATTGCAATGCCGTTGATGAGTCTTGGGTTTGCACTGGTCCTTTTCCTCCTCCTCCTCCTCCTCCTCCTCCTCCTCCTCGGCCCGCCTCCCCCCCTCCGCGCGCGGCGGGGCGAGCGGGAGCGCGGCGAGGGCGCGCTGCGCGCAGGCCCTTCCTCGTCCTCCCTGCTCGTGCTCGTGCTGAGCCCCAGAGAGCCGCCAAACACACGCCACTGGCCCAGGCCTAGCGCTCACCACGAAGCACATCATCATCCTCCTCCTCCTCCTCCTCCTCCTGCTCCTCCTCCTCCCCCTCCTCCTCCTCCTCGTCGTCGTCGTCGTCGTCGTCGTCGCCGTCGTCGTCGTCGTCATCATCATCATCATCATCATCATCATCATCATCATCATCATCATCATCATCATCATCATCATCATCATCATCATCATCATCATCATCATCATCATCATCATCATCATCATCATCATCATCATCATCATCATCATCATCATCATCATCATCATCATCATCATCATCATCATCATCCATCATCATCATCATCATCATCATCATCATCATCATCATCATCAATCATCAATCATCAATCATCATCATCATCATCATCATCATCATCATCATCATGATCGTCATCATGATCATGATCATGATCATCATCATCATCATCATCATCATCATCATCATGATCATGATCATCATCATGATCATCATCATAATCATCATCATCATCATCGTCGTCATCATCATCATCGTCATCATCATCATCGTCATCAACATCATCCTCATCCTCATCCTCATCCTCATCCTCACCATCATCATCGTCATCATCATCAGCATCATTATCAACATCATCATCGTCACCATCGTCATCATCATCACCAGCATCATCATCAGTATCTTCATCGTCATCAGCAGCATTACCATCATCCGCATCATCATCAGCATCAGCAACATCATCCTCATCCTCATCCTCATCCTGATCAGCATCAGCATCATCATCAGCATCATCAGCAGCATCATCAGCAGCATCAGCATCATCATCATCATCAGCAGCAGCATCGTCTGCATCGTCGGTATCTGCACGATCATCCGCATCATCATCCTTTCCATAATCAACGTCTTCAGCATCATCAGCACCGGTACCAGCATTATCGACATTTGGATGCTCGTTCTGGGGACCTTCCTGGAGCCACTCGCTCCACTCGTGCGTCGAAGCTGCGTCGAACGTCAGTCGATTTGGGTCGACCCCGAGTCGAACCTGAGTCGAACCTGAGTCGAACTTGAGCCGAACCTGAGTCGAACTGGGGTCGAACAGATCCGTGAGGTGGGCTCCAGGAAGGTCCCCGAAACAAGCATCGAGCGACATCGCCATCGTCGTGACCGTCGTCAGCAGCAGCACCCGCACCATCAAAACCGCCATCCGAAGGCCGCCGAAAGGCCATCCCGTGTTCTGTTACGCTGGTTACCCGGCACTCCCGGCACTCCCACGCCGGCCTGCGTACCAACAATCTTGAAGGGGCCCTGGGACACACGAATAAATACGCGCAAGTGAAAAGATTCCCCATATTTTCCTATACTTTCTGGGCTTCTGTCTTCCCCCCCACTTCCCAGATGTTCCCATATTTTCTGGGGAATCGACGATTCATTGTGTCTGTGTGTTTCTTTTCCTCCTGAAAGCTTTGCCTCGTGTGCAAGTTCCCGTCTCTGTGAACGCCTTGCATGGCTTGGCTTTCCCTTTTCCTCTGCCCGATCGGGCCACGTCCTTCTCTTCTCGCCCTCCTTGCTGTTTCGCGTCGTGCCTTGATCTACTTTCGGTGCAACCCAACCTCGCTTTGACCGGCGCCTGACCGTCTCGCACACCCTGGCGCCCGCAGGCTGACAACATTGTGCTGCGTTGCTCCGACACGGATCGCATGATCGATGCGTCTACGTAGCAAGAACGCCCGCTCTGGCGAAGTATCCCAGCACATGTGTTCAGTGTTTGCAACCTGTATAGCGGCACGCCGCAGTAGGAACAACTGAAGACGGTGCGCGATCCTGCTCTTGTTCCTTTTCCTCGTTCATCGCTCCTTCTCCTCGTCCGTCTCATCGTCCTCGTCCTCGTCCTCGTCCTCGTCCTCCTCCCCCTCCTGGTCCTCCTCCTCCGCCTCGCCCCGCTGGGGAGCACGCCTGCCCAGGTCCCCCGAGTCAGCCAGCCTGGAGACGAGCGCTCCGACTCTGGTCCGGGGGCGGCTCTCGCAGTCGCCTCTGCCCTCTCACCCTCCTCGTGCCCCTCTGCTTTGGCAGTTGAGGCCGACGACGACGAGGACGAGGACAGCGACGACCTCCGAGAGAGCCTCCGTGAGCGCCCGAAAGCCGACGACCTCCGACGGCCTCCGACGACCTCCGAGGACCGTGGAGCACGGCCAGGTCGGCGGCGGAGACGACGGCGGCGGCGACCCCGCCTGGCCGATGCCGGGGCCGCCGGGCCGAGGGCCCGCCGAGGGCGCAGCCTCGAGGGCCCCGCCGAGGGCCGCAGGGCCGTAGGCGCCGAGGCGCCGAGGGCGGCCGAGGGCGGCCGAGGGCGGCCGAGGGCGGCCGAGGGCCGCACGGCCGCGCCGAGGGCCCGCCGAGGGCCCCGCCGAGGGCCGCGCCCCGGGCGCCTGGGCGCGCCGCGGGGGCGCTGCGCCGCCGCGGCGGCGGCCCGCCGCCGGGGCCCGCGGGCGCCGCGGGCGGGGGCCGGAGGCGGGCGGGCGCCTCTGCGGCGGGGGGGCCGAGGGCGGCGGCGCGGCGGCGGCGGCGCGGCGCGGCGGCGGCGCGGCGGCGGCGGCGGCGTGGGCGGCGAGGGCGGCGAGCACGGCGCGCGGGCGGCGGCGAGCGCGACGGCGAGGAGGAGGCCGCGACGGCAGCTGGGCGGAGCGGCGGCGGCGAGGACGAGTGCCACGACGAGGGCCACGACGAAGATGGGGACGGCGATGGCGGCGAGGACCGACGACCACGGCGGCGAGGCTGACAGCGCCGGCGACGCACAGAAATGCAATTGGTCCTCCTCCTATTCCACCGTCGTCCCCTCGGTCCTCCTCACCGCTGGCGCGATTCAGGTCAATGCTTATCATCCTCCCTCCTCCGTCCTTCTCCTCCAGCTCCTTCTCATCATCACCGATCCCCCTCCTGTGTCGTCACATGCCTCCTCCTCCTCCGTCATCATCCTTCTTCTTCTCCTCATCCTCATACTCCTCCTTCGTCCACCTCCCCCCTCCTGTCTTTCTTCTCCTCCTCCGTCCACCTCCTCCTCCGTCCTCCTCCTCCTGTGCCTCTTGAATGTCGACCCTCGGACGTGTCAAGGGGTGAGCTCCGACTGTAAACCCAAAAGTCAAAGAAGTTCCAAAGCCTCGAGACTCGAAGTTCGGTTCGAACATCCGAAGTCGACGTCGACGAGGACGACGTGAACGGCCCCCAGACTGGCCAGCGAAATGTTGAGGAGGAACCAGACGTGGCGACGAGGAGCTGCTGGAGGCCCATGACACGGCCCAGTGAAGCTCCAAACTGACGCACCAGCTCGATTATCCTCCCCGATGTCTGCCTCGTCCTCGATTCTCCTCTTCGATCCTACTCCTCATCATCTTTGAACTCCATCCTTCTCCCCCTCCTCAACGATGCTCCCCATCCTCGATGCAACTACTCCTCCTTCTCCTCGAAGCTTCTCCAGGAGGGCTTCTCATTTGTACTCGACCCTCTGCGTCGGTCCTCTTCCTAATCATACTCGTCCCCCCCTTGCTGCTGCTCCTATTCTTCCTCCTCATGATGATGACGATAACAATAAATATCAAAGTCCGATTCGTACCCATCATCAGAGCCATAATCGTCATCAACATCCGAACCGTGATCACCACCAGCATCATCAGCATCCTCTGAATATTATTCATCCTCATCAGTTCCGGCACAAACAACATCACCATAAGCATCATCACCAGCATCGTCCTCACCATCATCAATATCGTCATCGTCATCATCACCATCACCACCACCACAATCATCATCATCACATTATCATCATCCTCGTCATCCTCATCAGCAGCATCATCATCACCACCATCATCTGCACCAGCACTATCGACACTCCTCGAACCTCCCTCTCGATCCTCCTCCTCCTACCGACCGACGCTGCTGGCATCTGGACCGCATGGGATGCTGCCACAACCCCGGGGGCGGTCGCCCTTGGAGGGGTCCTCAAAAGAGAGCCTGCGCAATGGACAAGGAAGCTACACAAGCACGAGGACCCCCCCGGGGGCGAAGTCACCATGTCCACTCGGCGGCCCAAAGGGGGGCGAAGAGGAGACGGAACGGCAGAAACGACCCTCCCTTGCATTCTCCTCCTCCTCCTCCTCGTCCTCCTCCTCCTCCTCCTCGTCCTCCTCCTCCTCCTCCTCCACTCTCTCATACCTGCCTCCTCCTCCTCCCTCTCCTCCTCCTCCTCCTCTTCCTCCTCCTCCTCCTCCTCCTCCTCCTCCTCCTCCTCCTCCTCCTCCTCCCCCTCCTCCTCCTCCTCCCCCTCCTCCTCTCCGATCCTCTTCCGCGACCCTCCCCCATCCTCCCCGATCGCACCCCCCCCTTCCGAGGCCGCCTCCGCCTCCCCTGGCGCGGCAGCGGCGGCCGGCGCCGCGCTGGCCGGCGCGCCCGCGGGCTCCGCGGCGGGCGCCTCCGCCCGAGGCGCCGTCGGTCGCCGGTCGTGCGGCGTACTGAAGGTTCGTGCCGTGTCGACCCCGGTGTTGGTTCTTGACACCGTGCGGATCGTTCCACCTTGAACGATCGGCCGCTTCCGAAACGTAAGATCGTCCAACACCGACCGATTCAGGGTCGCCCGCGGCGTTCAACGTTGAACGCTGGCGGCGGGGTCGCCGCCGGTCGACACGACGCGAACCTACCGTATGACAGTACACACTGACGGTGGGGATGTGCGATGAGGATGCCAGCCCCTTTCACGCCCATGCCGAGGCTCTGCGACAGGGGCTGGCCACCGGGCGTGCAAAGGTACTCTTGGGATGTCGCTCATCCTGACTATGGGTTTCGACTGGGGGGTCATCGTTCGATGTTCACCGGCGTCGTCAGTCGTCGTTCGTCGATCAGCGTTCGTCGTCTTCGTCGCAGGTCGTAGGTCGTCGTTCGACGTTCGTCGTCAGTCGTCGATCGGCGTGCGCCGTCGTTCGTCGTCGTTCGTCGTGGTCGTCCGCCGTGTGGTGGAAGGCTAGCCAGTGCCGTCGCTGCTTGTCGAGACCCTGTACCGCTCTCTGGCTATCTGCATCGTCCTCCGCCGCCTCCTCTTCCTCTTCCTCGTCCTCATCGTCGTCGTCGTCGTCATCCTCCTCCTCCCCCAACTCCTCCACCCTCTCCTCCCTTTTCCCCCCTCCTGCCATTCCCCGCTCCTCATCCTCATCCTCTTTTTCTGCAGACGGCTGTGTCACACCGTGACCTGCCGTCGCTGATCTGTGCCGGCTCTGACTCATCATTCTCTTCCTCCTCCTCCCTCCGATTTCTCCTCCCCCGCCCTTCCTCCCTCATCCCTCCTCCTCCTCCTCCTCCTCCTCCTCCTCCTACGCTTTCGCCGTCTGCTGCCTCATCCTCCTCGCTCGGGAGGGGGAGGGGGCTCGAGCAGGCTGGTCTGCTTCCCTGGCCCCCTCAGACTTGGAAGCTCGCTCCGCCACCACCGTTCGGCGGCGAGCGATGGGGGGAAATGAGAAGGAGAAGGCCTTCTCAGAAGGCGGCGGGACTTCTCAGAAGCCCTCGCGCCTTCTAAGCGGTTTTTGTGCGTCTTAGGGGAAGGCTCAGAAGACTCGTCATAAGGGGTGGACTTCCGAGCCCTCTCAGAAGGCCCGCGAATTCTCACCTCCCCCGCGGGATCGCCGCCGAAAGGAGGCGGAGGGAGAAAAACAGGAGAAGCACGAGGAAGATGAAAGGATAAACCCGAATCCAGGCCTCCTCGGGAGGAAGGGCGATGATGGAAGACGAGGGACGACGGGAGAGGGCGAGGATGAGGGACGGAGGGAGGAGGGCGGGAGAAGCAGGAGGTGGAGGACGAACGAAGGCGACAACAGGCTCGTCTGGCCGCGGCCGGCCTTCGCCACCGCCGTTTGCTCTGCACGTTGCACCAACGTACGGTAGAAAGGCTCTTCGCAATTTCGATACATCTCGACTCGGGAACATGAGCAAGACACAACTCAGACCTTACCTCTCACCGCCCAAGAACAGACTCACACACTCTGCGGCGCAGGAGGTGCGAAGAGAAACACGGAGCAGAGGAGACGCCAACAACTGCGAGAGACAGGAAGAGAGAGTACTAGTGCTGCGGTAATGGCAAGGAGGCAAAGGAATCCCATCGATCTCACCCCCGTCTCCTCTCCTCCCTCCTCCCCCTCCTCCATCCTGGGCCTCGAGTCCCTACCAACTTCTGCTCCGAGTGGGTCCCCTGATCCCTTCCGAGGTTCACCCCTGCAAGTGGTTCGACGGTTCTGGGGCCCATAAGGGGGGCTCGGGAATGATGAGGACATGACTTGGCCTTGCGCGAAGTCTCCTCGTCGACCTGCCAATCATAGAGTACCGAGCTCAGGCGAAAGCGTACCTCGCACGACCATAAACCATATACTACATGCACGAGACCGAACACGAGACCCTTCGAACATCGGCCCCCGAGCCTCCTCCATCCTCCTCCGCCTCCTCCTCCCTCCTCCTCCTCCTCCTCCTCCTCCTCCTCCTCCTCCTCCTCTTCCTCCTCCTCCTCCTCCAAGAGAGAGAGAGAGAAGGAAAAAGAGAAAGAGAGAGAGAGAGAGAAATAGAGAGAGAGAGGGAGAGAGAGAGAGAGAGAGAACAGACATAGAGAGGGGGATGGAGAGAGAGAGAGATAGAGAGAGAGAGAGACAAACAACAAACAAACATCAAAACGTACAAATGTGAAGGACGAGCGCTCCGGGGACCCAGCCAAAGGAAAGCGAGGGAAGGGCCCCCCCAGCGCTGCTTGCCCCCCACCTTCTCTGGCCTCCGCGTTCCGAGCCGCCCCCCGCCCCCCCTCCCCTTTTGTTCGCCCGGGCCGCGGCACCTGCCCTGCCTCCTCCTCCTCC